>BQNB010140864.1:0-17351 GCA_026074375.1 Tanacetum coccineum | reverse complement strand
CTATGATTATGACTGTTGTACCTTGAAGTAATACCCCAGATTAGCTTCCGCTGCTATCTGTAAAAATGGGGGTGTTACACTTTTAGAGAAACAAAGGAACCCGTTTGTTGTTTCTGTTCTACGATGCACACGAAGACCACGACATCAAGATCTCATATGAGGTATCGGGTAGGTTGTGTATTTTTGTTTATGATTTCTTGAAACGAAACAAAGAGGATTATAACAGATTTGTTAATAATCTTTCTTTATATTTGAATATTAAAGAGAGGGTTTTCTTCTAATAGATCTATCATGAAATCGTGTTAGATCTTTTTAAAGATTGTGGACAATGGGTTTTGTTGATTGGACCACTTCTGGTCATCTTTGTCTTCCAGTTGGTTTATGGTTTGAGAATTTGTATTAGGAAAGAACAGGCCTGCGTTTGGGTTGGGCTATAGGCATTGGAGCAGGCCCTGTCTACGATGAACAGTGAAAACGTACATCTCAAATGAATATATGTATAATTGGGACTTGAGTGCTTGGGGAAAAGCCGACAAAAGAAGACAAAAGCCACATTTTTTACAATTCGTTCCTGGTGTGGAGAAACAACAGCAGACAAAGAAGAATAAAAAAAGGGGAATTCGTCCCGTGTGAAGAGGAGCAGCAAACAAAAAGAATAAAAAAGGGCAGTGACAGCCGATTGATAAGAGAAAAAAAGGTGACGTCGGGTATTATTCGTTTCGTTTACTTTTGATCTAGCGCTTTGTGAATGCGGCATCGGATCCACTATTTTACTCGGGTTTGAACTTTTATTGTTTTAATATCATGTTGAACCTTTGTTTAATTTTTGTTATGTTCGTTCTTTTTATTATGCTCGGTTAAATCTTTGTGTTTGTTCTTTTGTTTTGTTCCAGAATTCGCTTTAGTATGCATTACCAGGTTGTTCTAGGTTGTTCTGTAAGCTTTAGAATAGCAAATAATGCTAACCCAATGTCAACAACGATAAAACTGCATATAAATTACTGATGTTTTTATTTTATTAAATTACTTGTAGGTACCGTGGAGTAATGAGCGTCCGTTAGAGAACAAAGAATTGAACGCGATCATTGGCGCATGGTTTACATTATGGCGAGATTAGACCTAGATAATTAGGTTGAATTCTAGTGTTTTTCTTTATAGTTATTTGTTGAATTCTAGTGATTTAATTTGATTTGAATTTTGTATTTGCTTTATGTTAAGCTGAAATGAAAGTTGTCTTTATTTACTTTGATTTGTTGATTTTGACATTTTTGGTCCATCTAACTTAGTTTATATATATTTGTTGTATTTATATTTCTTTATTTGGTGGGTTAAATTTGTAAATTTTGGAATTTATTAAAGAATTCAAAAAAAAATTAAAATGATTAAAAAAGGACCAGCTTTGAGATAAAAACATATTTTTTTAATCTATATAAAGACTAGTTGAATGTTGTTATAAAGACATGTTTCGGGAGAACCAGTATGGAGACCAATTGTTAAAGAGACCATTTCTTAAGGAGAGAACTGGTGTCGATTCTTCTTATAGAGACTGGTTGCATAACCGGTTTTCATATGTTTCGATCATGGAGATACCCCCCCTCGGAGAGTGGTTCCAAAACCACTCTTTATGGGCTATTTTGACCAGTTTCTATGGCTTTTTTGTAGTAGTGTGTCCATGATCTTTGTACTTGCTTAATTTATTTTACGGCGTAACCATATTTGGTGTTACGCCGTAACAATCTTCAAATAATTACACTTTAAGCCCTTTTTCCCTTGTTTCTTGTCACAATCCTGCATTTCACCTGAAAACTACAAAATGATAAATATCTCATTTTCAAGTGTTAGTGAAGCATATTTAGGTAATTTTAGGAGGCATTTTGCCACTAAAAAGTAATAAATATTTGATGTTGTCAGTGCTCTTATTGGAATACTAGACCAAAACGTTGTCCCGCTGGTCTCACTTACTACCACAAAGAAGGAAATGTGGGACACCCTTGCTGATGCATTTGCAAGCACGTCTCGTGGCCACATCAAGCAACTTAAGACTCGACTTAAAAACATTACCAAAGGCCCTCAATTTGTCACTGAGTATATGAATGCTATCAAGGTCTTTACTAATCCGCTAGCTCTCCTCGGGGCTAAGGTTGACCAAGAAGACATCACCGATCGTGTGTTAGAGGGGCTTGATGACTCATACCAAGGCATTATAGATACAGTTAATGCTCGCGACAAACCGGTCTTATTTTTTGAACTTCATGAAAAGCTTATTAATCGTGAACTTACAATTAAAAATCAGCCTATCCTTGGTACCCTTCCTGCCACTACTAACCCAACAATCAGTCGGCATACCTATTCATCCTCGCAACGCCAGCCCACACAACACACAAACTCATATCAATCAAACCAAAATTCATCCTCCCATAACATAAATTCTTCTTCCTTTACGGGAACCAAACTGTTCCTGGGAAAGTGTCAATGGTGTCACACTAAAGGTTACTCACTTAAAAAGTGTCCAATTTTTCCAGAGAAATATCCTGGAATCTGCCCTCCCCCTCCCCCCACTTATCGGTCTCATCCACCTCAAGCCCATGTTGCTACATCCACTTCACCTCAATCATCCCAATGGCCTCTTGATTATGGAGCTTCTCTTCATGTCACTCATGATCTCGCAAATCTCTCGCTTCATCATCTGTATAGTGTATTGGAAATTTAGTGCAATTGTGGGAATTAGGTCATACATGGAAATGGGTTTGTAGGTACAGAGTGTACACCTATCAAGTCACTGATTTTCCCTGACTATTTTAGTGGTTAGATTAAATGGGTGGGTACAAACATTTAAGTAGTTGGTTTGACTACATTAAATATTTGTAACAACTTTGCCTATTTTTGTGGTAGTTTTGACTGCATTAAATGACCATAATTAATTTGGTCATGTAACCACTAATTCCTATAATTATGGAGGATAATTATGGAAGATATTAATTGGCTATTAATCCCTCATTAATTTCATATACTAGGTTTTAGGTATTTTCCCTATAAATAATGATCACAATTGCATGAAAAAACACACATAAAACATAAACACTTAGAACTGAAGAGTTAAGATCAACATAGACCCATTATTTGTCATAGATCTAATGAATCAATCTCAACCATCTATTTTTTCATCAGAAATAAAAAACCCACTTTCCACCTCTTTTTTAAAAATAAAATATCTTACAAACGGTAAAACGCAGTGTTCTTGATTTGTGCCTAAAACAAGAACAACACTTGGTTTTATCCCAAGGAGGTATTCGTGATACCCAGGCATAGGGTCGAATAATCTTCTTTGGAAAGTGATTACACGACTTCAAGTGATATCGGGTAACCATCTTTGGTAATTAGCTAGGCTATTGATTGTCTTCACCCTGATCTGGGACAAACAACAACCAACAATCAAAGAAGATTATTTTATGATAATCAATGGCTGCTGCTGCCATGAGTTTGGTGTATGTGCTCACTACTCCTATTTTTGAAGATGGTAAGAATGCTGCCGTGGAACAAATCAGGAAGAGGGCCAAGTGGGATAATGATGACTATGTCAGCAGAGGTTTAATCCTCAAAGGTATGTCTGATCCTTTATTTGATGTTGAATCTAGAAAAGAACTATGGAATTCCTTGGAGGCCAAATATATGGCTGAGGATGCATCAAGTAAGAAGTTCCTTGTAAGTAATTTCACAAATTACAAAATGACTGATTCAAGACCAGTTATGGAACAATACAATAAACTTTTTGGTATACTTGGTAGATTTACACAACATAAAATGAACATAAATGAGGCCATTCAGGTCTCTTGTATCATTGACAAACTTCCTCCTTCTTGGAAAGATTTGAAGCATACCTTGAAACATAATAAGGAGGAATTAACTCTTGTTGAGTTCGGCAGTCATCTACGTATTGAGGAGTCCCTCAGGGCGCAAGATAGTGACAAGCCAAAGGGCAAAAATGTTGCTGTCCATAGTGATTGGACGTGGTTGTGTAGCTCTTAGATTTAGTTCTGGAAAGATTGTTTCGTTGTTAATGTTTTGTGTGTTCCTAATATAAGGAAGAATTTGGTTTCTAGTAGTGTTTTGAATAATTATGATTATAAATAAGTGATTGAATCTAATAAATTTGTTTTATCGAAACATGGTATGTTTATTGGTTTTGGTTATTTGAGTAACCAAATATTCAGGCTTAATATTGTTAATGATAATATTGCTTCAGCCTTTATGTCAACCTCTAAACTGAATGATTTAATCATATGGCATGCTAGACTAGGCCCTGTCCACTTTAAGAGGATGCAAGATATGTCTAAGGATGGGTTAATCCCAGCTTTTGACATGGACATTGAAAAGTGTAAGACTTGCATGCTGACCAAAATAACTAAGAAACCATTTCAGAATGTAAAACATGAAACTAAAGTTTTGGAGCTGATCTATAGTGATTTATGTGATATGTATGCTACTCCTTCACTGGGGAATAATAAAATACTTTGTGACATTTATTAATGATGCTTCAAGGTTGTGTTATGTTTATTTATTACATACTAAGGATAAAGCATTAGATAATTTCAAAGTATTCAAAACTGAACTTGAGTTACAACAAGGGTCCCTGATCAAAAGATTTAGGACTGATAGGGGAGGTGAGTACATAGAAACTCTGTATTTTCAGTATGTTGATATTATCTATAAAATGGCTACCCCCTATACTCCACAACAAAATGGTATATCTGAAAAGGAAAATTAAAGTATTGAAAGAAATGGTTAATTCCATGTTGTCCTACTCAGGACTGGGTCAAGGATTTTGGGGTGAAGATATGTTAACAGCTTGCTATTTATTAAATAGAGTTCTCAATAAAAGGAACAAGATTACCCCTTATAAACTTTAGACTAAAATGAAACCAAATCTAAACTACCTCAAGGTTTGGGGTTGTAAGGCAGTTGTAAGACTCCCTGATCCAAAGCTGAAAACTTTGGGTAAAAGAGGCATTGAATGCATCTTTGTTGGATATGCTGAGCATTCTAAGGCTTTTAGGTTCTATGTCATTGAGCCTAATGATTCAGTTTCAATTAACTCTATAATTGAATCAAGGGATGCTATCTTTGATGAGAATAGATTCTCATCAGTCCCTAGACCAAGTCTCAGGATTCCTAATGGAACTGAAGACATTAGTGGTTTAGTGGTCCTTGAAGAGGTCACTAAAGAGGTTGTTCAGCAACCTGAACATGAGCTTAGAAAAGCAAAAGGAATAGGACTCCAAAGAATTTTAGGCCTGAATTTCAATTATATTTAATTAAAGTAAAAAGGGATGAGGTCTCTGACCAACACTTCTATTGCTTTAATGTTGAGGATGACCCAAAAACATTTGATGAAGCAATGAAGTCCTAGGATGTTGCTTTCTGGAAAGAAGCAATTAATGATGAGATGAACTCCATCATGGGCAACAACACTTGGGTTGTTAGCCTTAAAATATGGTGACAAACACGGAATTACATTAGTTTATTTATAGCGTGACACATAGGGACTAATAATGTTTGATGAGAATAGATTCATCAGTCCCTAGACCAAGTCTCAGGATTCCTAATAGAACTGAAAACCATTTGGGTGGGCCTTAGTGGTCCCTAAGAGGTCAATGAAGGAGGTTGTTCAACAACTGAACCTGAGCTTAGAAAAGCAAAATAAATAGGACTTCCAAAGAATTTGGGACCTGAATACAATTATATTTAAAATTGGAAGGAACAAGGGATGAGTCTCTGTCCAAACTACTTATTGATTTAATTTAAGGATAACCCCAAAACATTTGATAAGCAATAAAGTTCTAGGATGTTGGTTTCTGGAAAGAAAGCATTAATGACGAGATGGACTACATCAGATGGGCAACACCACTTGGTGTTGCTGATCTAACTTCCGGTTGCCAAACCTCTTGTTGCAAATAGATCTTCAAAAGAAAACTAAAGGTAGATGGAACTATTGAAAAGTTCAAGGCAAGACTGGTTATTCAGGGCTTTAAACAAAAAGTCAAGGATAGTACTTTGATACTTATTCTTTAGTGGCACTATCATTACCATAAGACTGATGATTGCTACTGGCTCAATTCAGATCTGATTATTCATCAGATGGATGTGAAGACAGCTTTCTTGAATGGTGAATTAGATGAGGAGGTCTATATGAACCAACCTCAGGGCTTCATCATGCATGGCAATGAAAACAAGGTGTGTAAACTGATTAAGTCTCTACATGACTGAAGCCCGGCACAAGCGAGCCTTAAGAAATGTCAATCAAAGTTAGATGAAGTGGTTTCAATCTAATGGTTATTTCTTAACACAGTTGACAATGTGTATATAGAAATTTGATGAATTCTGGTATGGAGTCATCATTTGTCTATATGTTGATGGGGAATCCCCAATTTTTTTGCTTATTTTTGGGATGACCCAAGTTTAGGTTGACCTGCAAAGGAATTCTTGTCATCAAGGTTCTCTATGAAAGACATGAGGGAGGCTAATGTTATCCTTGGTATAAGGATTAAAACATGAAAATTAGGAGCAGCATTTTCTCAGTTTCCTATATTGTTAAGTTACTGAAGAAATTCATACTTTGATTGCATCCTCTGAGTATTCCTATTGATACAAGTGAGAAAAGTTGATGACTAATAATGGTCGGCTTTATCTCAACTTGAGTATTTTGTGATTGGTACCTAATGTAAGTCTGGACTTGTAAGCATGATATTGTTTTGCTCTAAGCATGTATACTAGTAATCCTGGTACTCAGCATTGGCAAGTAATTCAAAGGGTATTGAAGTACTTGAAGAAAACCATGGACTATAGATTGACATATATTGGTTATCCTTCAGTGTTGGAAGGTTACACTATGCATGTTGGATTAGCACTCTAAACGACAATACGTCTACCTGGGTATTTTTCTTGGAGCCTAAGAATTTGCACCTCACCAAGCATAAATTACCCAGGTAGACGAATTTGTCTTTAGAGTTGCTAATCCAGCTCTGCATTAGTGTAACCTTCCAACACTAAAGGATAACCAATATATGTCAATCTATAGTCCATGGTTTTCTTCAAGTACTTCAGTACCCGCTGAATTACTTGCCAGTGCTGAGTACTAGGATTACTAGTATACATGCTTAGTGCAAAAGCAATATCATGCCTTGTACAAGTCATGACATACATTAGGTAGCCAATCACCCTAGAATACTCAAGTTGAGATACAGCTTGACCATTATTAGGCCCCCCCCAATCAAATTCGCACTTGTTATCTATGGAATACTCTAGGTGTGCAATCAAAAGTAATTGAATTTCTTCAGTTCTTATCAAATATAGTAAGACTGAGAAAATTGCTGCTCCATTAACTTTCATGTTTAATCCCTTATACTAAATAACAGCTGCCTCCCCCAGGTCTTCATTAGAGAAACCTTGATGGACAAGTATTCCTTTGATCGGTCAACCTGAACTTGGTCGTTGCCAAAATTAGCATGTCATCAACATATAGACAAAATGATGACTCCTTTTACCAGATTCATCAAATTTTCTATATACACATTTGTCAACTTGGTTAAGTAAATAACCATTAGATAAAACCACTTCATCAAACTTTTGATGACATTTCTTAGGTGCTCGCTTCAGTCCATGTAGAGACTTAATCAGTTTACACACCTTGTTTTCATTGCCATGCATGATGAAGCCCTGAGGTTGGTTTATATAGACCTCCTCATCTAATTCACTTATTAAGGAAAGTGTTTCACATCCATTTGATGATAATCAGATTTTGAAATTGATGCACATAGCAATCAGCAGTTCTTAGGGTCTTGATATGTGCCACTAAAGGCATAGTTTCAAAGTAGTCTATCCTTGACTTTTGTTAAAGCCCTGAATGACCAGCCTTGCCTTGAACTTTTCAATAGTTCCATCTACCTTTAGTTTTCTTTTAAAGATCAATTTGCAACCAAGAGGTTTACAACCTGAAGGTAGATCAGCCAACACCCAAGTGTTGTTGCCCATGATGGAATCCATCTCATCATTAATTGCTTTTTTCCAGAAAGAAACAACCTGAGACTTCATTGCTTCATCAAATATCTTGAGGTCATCCTCAACATTAAATCAATATGAGTGTTGGTCAGAGACATCATCCCTTGTTCTTTCAATTAAATATAATTGAAAATTCAGGTCCAAAGTTCTTTGGAGTCCTATTTCCTTTGCCTTTCTAGCTCAGGTTCTGGTGTGTGAACAAAACCTTTCATTGACCTCTTTAGGGGACACTAAGCCACCAGTGTTTTGAGTTCTATTTAGGAATCCTGAGACTTGGTTTAGGGACTGATGAGAATCTATTCTCATAAAAGATAACATCCCTCGATTTAATTATTGAGTTAATTAAAACTGATTCATTAGGTTCAATAACATAAAACCTAAAAGTTTTGGAATGCTCAGCATATCCAACAAAGATGCATTCAATTCCTTTTTCACCTAAAGTTTTCAGCTTTGGATTAGGGAGTCTGACAACTGCCCTGCAACCCCAAACCCTAAGGTTGTTCAGGTTGGGTTTCTTTTTAGTCCAGAGTTTATAAAGGGTAATCCTATTCCTTTTATTAAGAACCCTATTTAATAAATAGAAAGTTGTTAACCATGCTTCACCCTAGAACTTTGACTCAGGTCTCGGAGTAGGACAACATGGGAATAACCATTTCTTTCTGTACTCTATTTTCCTTTAGATTTAACTTTTTTGTTGTGGGAGTATACGGTGTCAGTCGTTTCATTAGATAATTACAACAGACTGAAAATACAGAGTATCATGTAACTCACATCCCTATCAGTCCTAAATCTTTTGATGAAGGACCCTTGTTGTAAACCAACTTTACAGTTTTAGAAAACTTTGAATTTATTCTAATGCTTCATCTTAGTATGTAATAAATAAACCTAAATGCATATCAATATTAAATGTCACCAAAGTATTTTTTATTCCCCCAGTGAAGGAAGTAGCATGATGCAGTTCACAATAAATCACTGTAGATCAGCTCCAAAATATTAGTTTTACATTTTACATTTTAAAATGGTTTCTTAGTTATTTTGGTCCGCATGCAAGTCTTACACTTTTTAGTGTCCATGTTAAAAGCTAGGATTAACCTATCCTATACATATCTTGCATCTTCTTAAAGT
Source organism: Tanacetum coccineum (assembly GCA_026074375.1). Taxonomy (NCBI): domain Eukaryota; kingdom Viridiplantae; phylum Streptophyta; class Magnoliopsida; order Asterales; family Asteraceae; genus Tanacetum; species Tanacetum coccineum. The sequence continues at coordinate 8,171 of BQNB010140864.1, read as the reverse complement.
GGACATGGCCCAGTCTAGCATGTCATAGGATTGAATCATTCAGTTTAGAGGTTGACATAAGGCTGGTAGTTTTGTATCATTAACAATATTAAGCCTAAACATTTGATTACTAGTAAATAACAAAACCAATAAAATACAGTGTTAGGATATAAAAAACAATTTATTAGATTTTAATCCTTTTGTTATTTACCCACAATTATTCCAAAACACTTCTAGAAACTAAATTCTTCCTTTAGTAGTGAACATGCCTTCATTAAAACTAACGAAACTATAGTTCAGAACTAAACTAAGATCTACACAAACCACGTTCTATGCACCAGAGTGATGACTCATTTCCCATGTGAAGAATAGATCCATCATCAACGACTCATAGGTTTTGACACCAACATTATCTTTACCACTTGAATTGTTACTCCTATTTCAAACCCACCACCACACATCATCATCCCCGCCTCAATAGTAAGCTTTAGATACATATGTAATAATTAAACTAAAGAAGATTTATTACACATATTTTGACATTTCAGTAAGTTAGATGAAATCATCAGAACCTTTGTAACCGGAAAACAATTAAGCTTTGCTGCAACATTAAACCTATGCAATCCCTTTAATGTGACAGTTTTGTACATTTCAACAAGTAGGTTTTGCCTTCTTGTTAGGATTAGCTCTTTGTCGTTTCATTGATGTTTACGTTTACCCTTGTGTAATTGTTCCTATGAGGAGTTGTTATTGCTCCACCTATTGAAAACTGAAGGGCCCGAGCAACATTGTTGCCTTTTGGCTTGTCATATCCTGCACCTGAGGGGATCCTCAATCAGCAGTTGACTACCCATACTCAACAAGAGTTGACTCTCTTTGAGATGTGTCCAAGGTGTGCTTGAAATTTTCAAGAAGAGGGAGTTGTCAATGGAATTAAACAAGAGACCTGAATGGCCTCATTCATGTCTATATTTATGTTGTGTAACCTTCCAAGTATTCAAGAAGTTCATTGTATTTTTCTAAGATGGTCTTGAAATGAGTCATTGTAAAAAATTTTGGAATTCTAACAAGGAACTTTTTACTTGATGCATCCTCAGCCATATATTTGGCCTCCAAGGAATCCTATAGTTCTTTAGAAGATTCAACATTCTGTTAAATATCAAATAGAGAATCAGACATACCATTAAGGATTAAAATTTTGCAGACATAGTCATTATTGTCCCACTTGGCCCTTTTCTTGATTTGTTCCATAGTTGCATCATCACCACCATCTTTAGGAATAGGAGCAGTAAGCACATACACCACACTCATGCTGGAAAGCAAGAAGTGCATCTTCTTCTGCTATCTCTGAAATTCCACCCCTTCAAACTTTTCAAGCTTTGCAAAGTTTAAAGCCATGTATTTCATAGCAACAACAACCATTGATTATCACAAAATAATCTTCTTTGATTGTTGGTTGTTGGTAGGCCCAGAACAGGGTAAAGACAATCAATAGCCTAGCTAATTACCAAAGATGGTGACTGGATATCACTTGAAGTCGTGTAATAACTTTCCAAAGAAGATTATTCGACCCTATGCCTGAGTATCACGAATACCTCCTTGTAAACTAAGGCTTGTTTTGTTTTTCTAGCACATATCAAGAAACCTGTGTTTCTATGTGTTTTTGTTTTCTGTATCATTTTCCATGCAATTTTGATCCTTATTTATAGGGATTTACTCAAAACCTAGTCAATGGACATTATTGAGAGATTATTGACTAATTAATTTACTTCTATAATTATCTCCATAATTTAGAAAATTAGTTGTTACAGACCAATTAAATATAATGGTCATTTAATGCAGTCAAAATTATGCACTTAAATAGGCAAAAGTTGTTACAAACATTTAATGTAGTCAAACCTGCCACTTAAATGTTTGTAACCACCCATTTAATTCTAACCACTAAAAGAGTTAGGGAAAATCAGTGACTTGATGGGTGTACACTCTGTACCTCCAAACCCATTTCTAAGTATGATCTAATTCCTACAATTGCACTAAATTTCTAACACAATCTCCCTCATTTTGTTGATGACAAAACATAAGATTATTGGAAGTAAAAAAAAAAATGTGAAGTTTTAGGTTGAAGTCTTTTACTTCAATCTCCCCTTTTTTATCGAAACAAAAAGAGCGTCGAAGAAAAACTAACAAAAGATGCAACAATGTAAGCAATATGGATGAGTGTTGATTCGAAGAGAATCAAATGTAATAATATGAAAAGGTGTTGATTCGAAAGAGTGACATTGAATGTAATACTCCCCTTGACGAAACTTCCCTTTAATATGCGGATGTCAGGTATACAAGTGGATTTATGCTCAAAATAAGTTGATAGTGATTAAATAACATAAGTACACAGCTCCCCTTGCTTTGAGAGACTACAAAAAAAATAACGATGGAAAAACTGTTACTGTTTCACGGTTACCGCGATCTTATTAATAAGGTACGCCTTCGTTATTTGCAAGGGTACCGACACCTATGTAGGAAGGCAAAATTTTGACTTTAAATTCGGTTAGTATAAACATGATCAAAGATATAAATGGACAAGAAGCATAAATAAATAAAATATAATACAAGCCATAAGACAATAAGATGAAATTAATCTTTGTAATAAAAGGAGACAACTTTTTTTTTGAATTTTATTTACTTACAAAAATGGTAAAACTATGACAAGGAAACGTTCCTTATTAAAATTAAGATCTACAATATTTATTTTTATAATCATCACAAAACGTCCTTTGAAAAGTTTTGGTGGGGGTGAGGGGTTTTTTAGAGTAGTGAGAGAGCTCGAGGATGGTTGTGGTTGAGGATGAACTTTTTTTCACGCGTGAGGGTCATTGACGATCCCTTAGAGGTCTTTGACAATGCTCACAAAAATTCTCATGAGCGATAGGTGGAAAGATGTCATTTGACCATGTAGGCAAAAGTTGTTGTGGAAGAGATGGTAGAGGAGGTTCCATAACATCAGGAACTGGTGGAGGATGGTTCTCCAAACATTCGATGGTGTCGAACGAGGGTTGAGGAGGTGGAGGATTGACGGTCCATAGTGGGAGAACTTCGAAGAGTTTTCAAAAAAAATTGAATGTGGAGATTGTGGAGGTGATGGAGAAAATAAGGCTCAATGGCTTAGTGTTTTTGCTAATAGGGATGATTGATTAGATGGTTGTGTGGGTGCCAGAGGTGGAGAGGTTATCGGAAGAGGAGTGGTTTTAGGTGTGTTCAAGAGTTCACTCTGGGAAAATTACGGTGGAGCAATAGGAGTGTTTAGAGAGGAGTCAAGCGAAGTAGATGGCGGTGCTGTTTGGTAGTCACTAGGTGGTAAAAATCTTTGAATTGTTGGGAAATAGAAGAGGGGATTGACTAAGCAAACATGCCGAACAATAATCTGAGCGGTTTTCTTTTATGGACTTGAGATCTTTTTTCTCACTTGATGATTTTAGCATGGTAATGATCAAAGGAATTCTAGAAATTTAGTAATGAAGATGAGATTGTAGAGATGACTATTTATAGATGAACTCATGTGTGTCATTTAATGCATTTTCTTATAATTTGGGAAAAATCCAATGATTAGATTTGTAGTGATGCTTAAATGTCAAATCTTGATTAGTGACTGGGAAATAGGTTTTATTATAGAGGGAAAGTTGGATGGTTTTTTTAAGTTTAAAATCCAATGTAGAAGGGTTCATTGATCACCCGGGTTCTGCCGGGTGCCTTCTTGTTAGGGTACCGTCCTTAATTACAGAAGGGTACCGGGGTCTGATGAAAGCATAAAAGAAGAAAATTGATGGAAGGTGAAGGCAATGAAAAGAGTTGTTAAAGGTCTTTTGTTTCCACCAATATAGATGATCTCAGATTAATTTTAGGAGAGTTCTAGTGTATGTCTATATGTAAACAATGTAGAGGTGCGGTTATCTCGACTAAAAAAAATAATGAGATAACCTAAAGTCTCCTTAGTTTAATGTTGCTTGGGTTGAATGTACCCGAAAATACATATTGATTATGTATTCCCTTTAGCATTAAAGAGACATATGAAGTGATGCATTAGTAGAAACGTTTTTGTTTTGCATTAACTAAAACTTTTATGCGTGTTCTAGACGTGAGAAGTATTAAAAAAAATCTTTTGGGGTTTGAATGAAACAAGGAAAACCTTTTGATGATGCAAATGCATACATATAGTACATAGAATAGATACATATAGTAGTATGATCAAAAATTTCCTGAAAGTTTTAATTTTCAAGTGCGAAATAGAATCCTAGACTCAGTTTCGAGAAGAAAAGTAGAGATCCATACCTTGGTGAATGAGGTTAGATGGTGGTTTACTAGGTGTTTGGCTCCATGAGTCCAAGTCCTAATCTAAGGAAGTTGAAAGGTTCACGTTTGAGAGGTTTGGTTATAAAATATAGAAATGTTATTACCAAGGAGACCTTCCTAATTGAGATGTTTCCTTTTTGGACATTATCACGGAGAAAGTGGTGTCGGATTTCTATATGCTTAGTACGAGGGTGAAGGACATGGTTTTTACTTAGGTCGATGGCACTGTTATTGTCACATAAGATGGGGGTGTCATTTAGTTTAATGTCATAGTCTATGAGGGCTTGTTTCATCCACAACACTTGTTGACAAGCCTTGCATGCCGATACATGTTGGGTCTTAAAAGACTTCATGGATTCTTAGAAGTTACTGCTGCTTAGGTACATAATGGAAATTATGCTAAGTGGTTAGTGCTGGTAGCATAACGTTAATACTACTAGTTACTACTGTTGTTTAATTTAGTACTGATAACATAAAGTTACTGTGTTAGTTAAAGTTAAGTATGCTCAGTTGTTTTGAAGACTTTAATATAAGCTAAGTTAGTTAGTTTGTTTGTTTGTAGTAAAAGTTTTAAAGACTGTAGTACAGGTTTACTACTGTTAGGGTATATTAGTTACTGCTGGTTAATGTTACTATTTTTGCTTATGTTTATTAGTACTGCTGGTGGAAAGATTATGACTGTTTGAAGACTTTCTACTGTCAAGAGGATAAAGACGAATTAAAGAGATAAAGATTGTTTTGGAGAACAGTATGCGTTGTGAAGGATAAGTGTTTGAAACTATTTATGTACAAGATATACATAATGTTATTTATTTAGAAGATTACGTTTATGTTTAGAAAAGTGTAAAGATATCTTAAGAATTGTATGTGTTAGCCGATAGGGACTCCTTCGTCTATTAAAAGGAGGGCTCTTAGGGATAGTTGCGATAACACAAAAACACACACAGTCGGTATCATTATCAGTTGCATAGTTGTCAAAGTTGATTGAGAAAAAGCTTCAAGGTTGTAAACCCCAGTACTAAGTTAAGAGTACTCGTATTATTAATCTAATAATATTGGAGCGTTTGGTTAACTCATGTAGTTGTTTGGATGAATAAGCCTGAGGTTGAGACTATGAGTATAGATGATTTGTACAACAATTTCAAAATTGTTGAACAAAAGGTAAAGAAAACTGTTGGTACATCTAGTGGTGGTCAAAACTTGGCCTTCATGACTGCACCAAGCTCTAGCAGTACCAATGATGCTAACACTGCTTGTTCACAAGTTAGTGCTGCTAGCCCTAGTGTTAATACTGCCAGTCCACAAGTTTGCACTGCAAGTGTCAGTGATAATACTGTGTATGCTTTCATGGTTGAAAATCCGAATGGTTCTAATGTCCTACATCAGGACTTAGAGCAAATTCATGAAGATGATTTGGAAGCAATGGATCTGAAGTGGCAGCTCTCTTTGCTAAGTGTGAGAGCAAAGAAGTACTATCAGAGGACAGGCAAGAAGATTTTCATTAATGGTAATGATATTGCTGGATATGATAAATCTAAGGTGGAGTGTTACAACTGTCATAAGTTGGGACACTTTGCCAGGGAATGCAGAGCACCAAGAAGTAAGGAAGGTCAGTTCAGAAATCAAGACAACACCAGGAAGCAAGGAAACAATGAAGACACTTCAAAGGCAATGTTGGCTATTGATGGTGTAGGTTTTGATTGGAGTGACATGGCAGAAGAACAAGTTCAGACAAACATGGCTCTAATGGCATTTTCAGACTCAGAGGTATACACTGATAAAACTTGCTCTAAAACTTGTCTGAAAAACTATGAAACTCTTAAGAAACAGTATGATGATTTGCTTGCTAAACTTCATGAAACTGAATTTAAAGCAGCTACTTATAAAAGAGGTTTAGCAACAGTAGAAGATCAACTTGTCACATTTAGAAAGAATGAGGTTCTTTTTTGTGAAGAAGTTGTTGTCCTTAAAAGAGAAGTAGGATGCAAACAATATGAAATTAATATGCTTAAAACAGAGTTTGAAAAAGTTAAGCAAGAAAAAGATGGCATTGATTTTAAAATTGAGAAATTTGATAAGGCCTCAAAAGACTTAGATCAGTTGTTAGGAAGTCAGATAACTGACAAAAGTAAAAAGGGTTTGGGATATAGTGCAGTTCCTCCACCTCATCCTTTAATTTATAATAGACCTAACAAGCTAGATCTGTCTTATTCTGGTCTTGATGAATTCAAAGAGCCTGAATTCAAAGGTTATGGTCCTGAGAACAGTAAGCAAGAGTCTAATGTTGTTTGTGAAAATGAATCAGATAATTCTAAAGAAAATTCTAATAAGTCTTTGGTAAAAGAACAAGTATCACAGGATAAAAGTAGATTTGTTGAAGGCTATGGGCTTAACACTAGTAAGAGTGTTAGTGAAGTAGAACATAAGAAAGTTAGGAAGAATGATGGTGCCCCAATTATTAAGGATTGGGTGTCAGATGATAAGGAACAAGATGAGTCTAAGCCTAAGTCTGAAAAGAAATCTGTTATTCCTACTGCAGCTAAGAAAGAGTTTGCAAAACCTGAAAATCATGAAAAACCATTTAAAAGGTCAGTTAGGTATGCAGAAATGTATAGATCACAATCTCCTAGGGGGAATACGAGGAACTGGAATGGACAGAAGTCCAATCAACTAGGAAAAGATTTTGTGATGTATAACAAGGCTTGCTATATATGTGGAAGTTTTAATCATTTGCAGATTAATTGTCATAATCATCAAAGAAGAGACATAATATATAAAAATAACTATAATAGGGTGTATGCCAAAAACACACACCCTAATGTACTAAGGAATATGTCTCCCAAAGCAGTTTTGTTGAAAACTGGCCTCACCCCAGTTAATACTGTTAGGCCAGTTAATACTGCTCACCCTAAAACAGCAATTCATAGTGCTAAATCAAAGACATATTTTTCAAAACAAGCACAATCAACTGCTAAGAGGCCTTTTTATAAGCAAACAACATTAACTAGAAGATCTGTGCATGAAGCAAAGAGACACTATTATACTGGAAGGCATTATGCAGTTAATACTGCTAGGTCTTATTCAGGACAAGTTAACGCTGTTAGGGTAAAATGGGTTAATGATGTAAAGTCCTCAGCATATTGGGTTTGGAGACCTACAAAATCTAATGGTGCATCACTTGCATTTAAAAGACACAACTACTGTAAGACCCCGCCTTACGCAGACCACAATATTGTCTGCTTTGCCCGTAGGCTCACGGCTTTGCTTTGTGACACCCTAGGCAAATCCCACATCGACTGTGGCCTGGAGAGATGTTGGGTTCATAAGATAACATTCACCTTACAATGACACAACGCGTTTTGTGGTCTACTGCGAGTGGGGTTCCTAAGAACTGGCAGTTAAGCGTGCTCATGTGAAAGTAGTACTGGCTTGGGTGACCTGCCGGGAAGTCTTCACATGAGGGTCACAAAGCAAAGCCGTGAGCCTGAGGGTAAAGCGAACAATATTGTAGTCTGAGTAAGGCGGGGTGTTACAAGTGGTATTAGAGCCAGGTTCAGCATGGGAAGAAGCATTCCCTTTGCGTAAATAAGACCAGCTACTTCTAACCGATCCAAAGTTGGCCCACTACTCGCCACCCTAGAGCCAGGTTCAGCATGGGACATCCGATAAAATTGGAACGATACAGAGAAGATTAGCATGGCCCATGCGCAAGGATGACACGCAAAAATCGAGAAATGGTCCAAATTTTTCATTGTGACACCCTAGGCAAATCCCACATCGGCTGTGGCTTGGAGAGATGCTGGGTTCATAAGATAACATTCGCCTTACAATGACACAACGCGTTTTGT
>BQNB010140863.1:0-15387 GCA_026074375.1 Tanacetum coccineum | reverse complement strand
ACAAATACAAGCATATTTTTGCACATTTTAATCATTTAAGGGCCATTTTTTATATAGAAAGGATATGTGATTTCTCACATATCATTAGGACTGTTGGTAATGACATTGCTTATGTAATGAATTGGACAGAACTGAAAAAGAAGATGACTGACAAGTACTGCCCGAGGACCGAGATTAAGAAGCTCAAAGTCAAGCTTTAGGACTTGAAAGTGAAAGGTACCGACGCGATAGGGTACAACCAATGTAACACCCCCAAATTGGGTCGCAGCGGAATAAGGGTCCGGGGCGTGTTACTTCATAGATCAATAACACAAGATATTTATAGAACGACCAAAAAGTCGTTTTAAAACTGATACATTGGATTTAACAAATATTTGATAAAAATAGCCCAAAGCTTTAACTTGTTCCTGATTATTATTACAAAGATACTGGTTTACAACATAAAACAACCATATCTTTAGCATGACTTCCCAAAACAAAATCACCAATGTATCCTTGGCACCTTGTACTTACTGATCTCCTGAAAAACATTGCTTTAAAACATCAACAATAATGTTGGTGAATTCATAGGTTTGATAAATCATAATATGCATGACCGCAAGACTTTTTTCGTGATAATGCAACACATGCAGACATAACAAAACTAGATTACATTTACACTAAGCTCATGACACTGAAGCTCGACGATCTTTCTTGCAATAATAATATATATTACCATTTCTAACCCATTAGAATGTTCAAAGGGCCGGCGAAAACATCCCAAATTCGACATGCTATACGTTCGTTCTCGGTGATAGCTAGTCACCCGAACGGGGAGGTCGTTTCCCCAAATAGATCTATTCATAACATAGTTCGCAGCGTCCAACAATAATGTAATTAACAACTGACCTCTATGCAATAGACAGTTCTGATAAGGGAAAAGGGCCTCAACTTGGGTTTTTTATCGCTACTTAGGCAAACATGTAATCATATAAAATATCCACTTGCATACCAATTTTATAAAAACAAAGCCATGTTTCTAACCCATAGTTTTATAAATTTATTGAAATCGTAAAATTGGGGCTATGAACTCACCTTGATTCTGATAATCCAAATAATCGCCAAGATAAAGCGTCACGTAAAAGATCGATATGCAACCTAAATTATCAATATGTCGTAAAAGTAACCATGTACTTAGTCATTAAACCAAAATCATATACATTCCTATATATCTCATCATACTATCGTCTGAGGCTAATATCAGAATGTTAAGAAGGTCATGTGAGTGAACGTAAGAGGGAGCTAGGACACTAAATCGTAAATCCAGCAACTCGACCGATAAGCCAAAACCGCCCGAAGAAGGCCTCATTATGAAACTCCCTAGAAAGAATATACTTTGATAACCACATAATAATTCAATATAGTTCAATCCACAACTAATGGTTTGGTATAATTACGTTTAATTAGTTAAAACGTATATAATTATCGTTTTTTGTAAAACTAGCATAACTTTCGCGTTTTAAAGCCCGACTTTTAATAAAAACGTTTCCTTAAGCCCAAACGCCATTTCCGAGTATTAAAGACGAGTTAATCATAAATTTTACATTTATTCCAAACTTTGGACCTTTCTGGTGAACTTAACTTTTACTGTTCACATTGCACTAAGATTAGTAACTGACCAGAACCTAATTGTATTTTTATCGTTCTCAGTGAATCGTAAAACCCATAAACGGTCGTATTTATTTCATTATAGCTCCGTTTAGCGATTATTCGAGCATGTTCTCGTAATTGAAAAGTTTTATTGATTTATTAAGTTTAAAAAATATAAAAATTCCTTGTCATTAAATAGTAATTTTTTTATAAAGAACCAGTTTTTATAACACCCTATTAACGTAAATCGAAATTTGTTAATCGTATCTTTTTCATTATAAGGCCGGTTTTTTTCAAGTTCTCACATATTTGGAAACGTCAATGAGAGTGTACTATCTTTCTAATACATAATAATGGATGTTTCTAAAAGTCGACCCAAACAGTCCCATTGAAACTAAATAATGGTACACTCGTAAAAACTTTGTTATTTTATAACTTACTCTCTATACTTTTCAACTAAATAATCACCAACAATTCCTTTTATAACATCATAATAGTACTTATGTCATAGTATATTATATAATAGTCCAGATCACAAGTTTCATATGAAAGAGAGTGTTTAAAAATCATAATCACAAGTAAGAATTCCCCTTTTACATGTTCAAAAGTCCTAAATGGTGATTTCACTACATATCATCATATATACACATAAAATGAGAAAAGTAAAGACATAAAGGTTTATAGATAACCTCAAAGTGATGTATGATGATGAGAAATACAATCTAAACCCTTGTTTAGATTTTTAAACCAAGCTTGCACTCTTGAAAACCCTAGTTTTCTTAGAAAACCCTAATCTTGCAAATCTTGCTTCAATACTTGTAAACCTTTAACCAACCCTTGCAAACACCTTAGGTTATCATAGGAATGATGTGTGTAGGTGTGTATGGTCTTGCAAAATCAAAGTATGGATTATTATGGAGGGGGGTTTGATGCCGTGGGTTATTGTGAGCCAAAAGGAGAGTTTTTGATCTTTTTCACTAAGTGTTTTGCTATCTATGAGTTATCTCTCTTGAACACTTGTATATATAAGAGCTAGGATGGTAAAAAAGAATGCAATAGTGGTCAAGAACATGTTTCATGGTCTTAAGGAAGACTATGGTCAAATTGGGACAAGGTACTGAGCTAGTTTATAAATGGTGTAGGTGTAGTACAAAACCAAGTTGCTCAATTTTTTTCTTATATAATCTATTCTGAAAAGTTGCCACAAATTCGGCATATGCATGATATATATGATATATTTTTGTAACTTTTATGTATTGGGTATAAAAGTGGGTATTTGTTGAAGCGTAGAAAAGTTTTGGTGGTTCCGGGTATGCCTAAATGCAATTTATCGCGAAACGTATACACTTTACGTATCCGATAAAAATAAAATGAACAAGGATCATAATTATTCTCAAAATAATTATTTAATACTTGATTGATGTAAACGCTTAATTGTTTGATGCCCGTTTACATTGAACGCTAATTTTTAGCTTACGCAATTTTACTTAATACATGAAATTACAAGCAAACGCATACGACACTAAAAATAAATGGTAGATTTATCGACGTCGTCAATGACTTGAAAACACGGGGTGTTATAGACTTCTTTCGTTAAACGAGCCTTGTCCTCAAGGCTTACGATGCAACACTTGACGACGGTGCGGTCTTGGTGAAGAGGTGTGGATATTTCTTCTTGAATTGGTCTTCACGTTCCCACGTGAACTCAGGACCTCTCTTGGAGTTCCATCGAACCTTGACTAATGGGATCCGGCTTCGCTTCAGCCGTTTAACTTCACGGCCCACTATTTCTAATGGTTCCTCAACAAAATGAAGCTTGTCATCAAGATGAAGTCCATCTAACAGAACGGCTAATGGTTCGTCAGCATGACACTTTTTCAAGTTGGATACATGAAATGTATTATGAACCCTGCTTAGTTCTTCTAGAAGTTCAAGCTTGTAAGCAACCTCTCCAACCTTTTCTAACACCTTGAAAGGTCCAACATACCTAGGGTTTAACTTCCCCCGTTTGCCAAAACGTACTGCCCTTTCCAAGGCGAAACTTTTAACCATAACTTTATCCCGACTATAGAATTCCATCGTTTACACGCTTTACAAATCGCGTAACCCTCTGCGATCACGAGCGGCTTTGCATCCTTTGCTTGATTTGTATACGATTTTTTCTCAAAGCGACTCTTGAATTAGTTCTGGACCGATGGAATTGAGCCTCTCCAACTTCGGCCAACAAACAGTGAACGACACTTCGAACCATAAAGTGCTTTCGAATGGTGCGGCCTTGATGCTAGCGTGATAGCTGTTGTTATATGAAAACTCGACCAATGGCAAATGGTTTACACCAACCCTTTCCAAAACTCGATCGCAACAAGCACGGTCAGCATAACCTCGAGAGTTTGAAATGTCCCCATCGTGCTTTGCCTCGGTTTGCGGATGGTACGCAGTACTCATATCCAGACTAGTACCTAAAGCATTCTAAAGTGACCTTTAGAAATTTGATGCGAACCTAGGGTACCGACATAAACGATTAAAACAAGGTATTCCATGTCTCACTGACCACACCTCCTTTAGGTACATTCTTGCAAGTTTATCCAAAGGATCAGTCTCTCTCATCGGTGTGAAGATCGCAGACTTAGTAAGTCGGTCAACAATCACCCAAATGGTGTCGTAGCCTTGCGACGTCTTAGGAAGCTTCGTAACAAAATCCATAGTGATGTTGTCCCACTTCCATTCAGGTATCTTGGGTTGTATCAACAATCCTGATGGTGCTTTGATGTTTAGTAAACATGTCCTTAGGCACATGTCAAACAGCTTGCTAACATGGTGGCAATGTCGAGCGATTTCCATAGTTTGGCCCACCAATATAGCTTCTTCATATCTTGGTACATCTTGTCAGAACCCGGATGTATAGAGTACTTTGATTTGTGGGACTCGTGCATGATCACCGTCCGCAAATCGCCATAACAAGGTAGCCAACTCCTAGCCACGAGTCTGGCATAGGGTTCCATCCGTACGGTGGTTCCAACTTTTCCGTCCTAATCGCCTCTGGATTTTTAGCGTTTTCAACCAACATTTCTCCAACATCTTCATTCTTGATGTTTTCTGGTTTTCGTGCTTTCAAGTCGACATTCAAGATTTATTTGGGAAGGTCCAAACTAATTGGTCCTAACTAAGCTCGAACTCTTAACGTGGTTCTCGTTCTTTCCTGCTCAAAAGCATCACAACGACGTTGGCTTTTCCTGGGTGATAACGAATATCGCAATCGTAATCACTAAGCAACTCTAACCATCGGCGTTGTCTCATGTTTAGTTCCTTCTGATAAAGGAAGTGTTGTAAGCTCTTATGATCAGTGAAACACTGTAACACACTAGGGTTCCGTAGCGCAGATAGGCCTCCAAACTTGAGAGCAGAACACTACCTGCTTCCCAAGTCCAAATCATGAGTCATGTAGTTCTTATCATGAATTTTCAACTTGGCATGATGACCTAGGAAATCACGTTTTCTCTTTGCATCAACACACAGCGCACCAAACCCATCCTTTGAAGCGTCGCAGTATTAACCGATGAAATCTTTTGCTTCCCATCAGGTAAGGCAAGGATTGGTGCACGTACATAATTTTCTCATTTCTTCTGCTTCGACAGTATGATAGCTGCTTTCTAGTTTATCACCCACTCGAACTTAGACCTTCGTCTGGGTGAGCATGGACATAGGTTTGGCGACCTTTGAAAACCCTTCAATGAATCTTTGAAATACGCAGTCAAGACTACCATTAACTGAATCTCGTTGGTACGTAGGAGATTCCAATCTTAATTGGATTCAATCTTGGCTGGATCCACATGAATGCCTTCACTATCAATCACGTAACCGAGGAACTGTACTTTGGAATCCAAAATTCACAACTTGTGAAAATTTGGCATACACTACCTCTTTCTTAACGCGCGTACAAGATTTGCTTAAGTGCTCGTTTGTGTTCTTGCTGTCTTGACGAAAAATCAGAATATCGTCAATAAAGACAATCACAAATTTATCCAGATATGGTTTGCACACCTGATTCATAAGGTCCATGAATACGGTAGGTGCGTTTGTCAAACCAAATGGCATAGCTTGAAATTCATAATGACCGTAATGAGTTCTGAAGGCAGTCTTCGGAATGTCTTCTTCTCGAACCCTCAGTTGGTGATAACCTGACCTTAGGTCGATCTTTGAGTAGACACTCGACCCTTGAAGCTGATCAAATAAATCATCAATTATGGGGAGTGGATAACGGTTCTTCACTGTCAGTTTGTTTAATTATCGATAGTCAATGCACATCCGGAATGATCCATCCTTCTTCTTGATAAACAAGACCGGAGCTCCCCAGGGTGAGGAACTGGGTCTTAATAAGCCTTTGTCAGACAACTCTTTCAATTGCTCTGACAACTCTTTCATTTCGGGAGATGCCAATCGATAAGGAGCCTGGCGCTAATACAGTGTGGGGGGGTAAAACGGGTGCAACACCAGGTACCGAAAGATTGAGATTTGAATTTCCACTTGTCGAGTCCGAGAGTGCAACCCTATCAAGTCCCTCAGAGAATTTACTTCAGGAAAATCTCGAACTATTGGTACATCCTCAAGTCACTTCTTCTATGACTTGTCTTCAACCTCCGCTGCAATGACATATGCCAAAAAGATAGAAATCCTTTTTGCATGTACTTAGTTCGAGCGAGATGATTGTTTCTATACTTGGGACTCGTTTGCGCGGTTGCCTTCGTCATTACGAATAATCAATGTTTCGTTTTCGAATGAAACACGAATGATCTTTTCGTCACAACAATAACGACTTGGTACTTGCCAACCCATCCATACTAATCATGACGTCAAAACTGTCAAATTCTACGGCATTAAGTCGATGTTGAATGGGTGATTTAGTAAATTTTCTAGTGGCAAGTAAATTTGATAGCGAATTATCCTAGGGCGACTAGTGATGTGTCTCGGCTTAGGATTTGATATAAGATGATGCCAACTTTATAGTAAGACGGAGTGAAGGTCTGCTTAGTTGATATGGTTACTAATTCGATTTCCAAAGTAAAACGCGTTCTATTATGAATAACACGCACACAAAACAGATATAAGTAGACAATAGGATTCCTTACGAAGGTTTTAGAGTGACTACTCTAGCATGGCCTATGTACCGTTCCTGAATTATACATATTGATTAGGCCATGTATAAAATTGAGAAATTAACGATGCATTGCTCATTTTCGTCAAAATAAGTGTTAATAATTTCATGATATTCGTGAGAGGAGTTGTAAGATGTAAATAAAGGAACCTAAGTTAATATTGATGAAATTCTCATAATACGATAATTTGATAGATAATTTGAAATCATTCGTACAACTGAAATTTAAGAGAAATACAACGAGGGAGCACCTACAAGGAGATAAAGTCCTAAATATTTCAACTTAGGATTTATTAGGCAAAGTGGAGACCAACTTTCTCTTTTAAGCTTTGATCTCATCTTTAATGTTGTTAGGGTCTTGATCGGTTTCCCCTTCTCTTAAGGTATGCACCACTCCATGTGCTCCAGTACCTCCAATTTGGTCTTTATGGTTTTGGTTCTTTCGCTCTGGGCAATCCCTCTTGTAGTGCCCTTGATTCCCACATTCATAGCAATTAGCCTTCTGACTTGCCACGTACTGATGCCTCTTTGTTATGTAAGTAGTAATGTTACTTGTAGTCCTCCTACATTGAGACATAGACCTGATTGCGCAGCGCGAGCGTGTTGCACCGTGCCTTTGGGAGCACATGGACCATCATGATGATAGTTGCATTTAGGACACAATTGCTTGGACCTGTCGTAATATTTCTTCTCCCCGTGCCTTGCAGCGTAAGGTTTGCCAGTATTTTGCCTCTTATTCGGCTGTTGTTGGTTTTGATTGTTCTGGGAAGTGTTATTCAACTTCCTCTTATTCTTAGCCTGACGTTCGGAAAGAGTGCTGATCTTATGATTGTTTCACGCGCCGTTTCTGAAACTTCACTATTGGGCACTTACTCTTGAAGTGTCTAAGACTTCCACACTCATAACAGGTGTGAGTTCGTTGATTCCTAGCAGCGGTAGGATTTCTACCCTCCCAGGTCATGTGGCCAACCTTCTTGCAATTCCCGCCCTTTACAGTACATTGCCCATTGTGGTTACCTTCCCACTTTCTCACTTTGTGTAGCATCTCTGCCGACCGTGCATTCTGTTTTTGTTCGTATTCAGGCTTATTGACTACAGTGCCATGTGGTTTTTTCGTCTCATAAATAGCAATAGCCTTAATAGCATTAGCCACTCGCTGGGCTACCACCAGCTTAATTTCCTCAACACTCATCCCTTGATCAACAGTTGTCATTGTTTCTTGAAAATCACAGGGAACGAAATGTATATGAAGTTTCATTTAAGGGAAAATCATGACTACTAGAAAGCAGCCGTGATCCCAACAAGTAGGGTAAGGTGAGACCGAAGTTATGCATAAATATAAGATAACACAACCATATGACATAAAATAAATCCCCATCTTGTACAGTAGCCATGATCATAACCAAGCTAAACGTCATTTTTAATATTAATACAAGTTTTTACATGGAGTAAAAGGAGTACAAGCTTATTTTATTAACACCTACAACCGAGTATGACTCAAGTTTAGTGGAATACAAGAATAGAGCTACACTGACACAGATTGCTATTTGTCTATGGCCAGGGTGCCCTCTCCAAGATTCTAGATGCTAACTCATATGGTTATCTTTAAGTGACTCAACATTCTCTGGTGGTGGTGATGTATGAAGGTAGTGCAGCAGCAAACTCGGTATATAGGCTAGCCTTTAGCAGATGGTGATCGGGAGTATGGTGGTTAAATAGACATCCATACCAGGGTACGCCGGGATTTGGTCTCAAAAGACAAGATGATATGTGTGGAGAGAAGGTGGAGTAGAAGCAGACTTCTCAAATCCTCCAATGCCTCTGTAAATCGTCAGTCTGAGGGGCCAGGATCATCTGGGGGGCATGGTACAAATAAGGAGGTCCGACTGGAGCTAGATGCTCCTAACCCCCTCCTACATCCTCCTCATCCTTCCAACAACATCAACAACGTTGTCATCATGCAATTGACTTATTATCATAATTGTCTCAACCGTCGCAAAAGGTATGGTCAGCAGGGCGTCCTCCTCAGGGGTCCTCCTTATCCTCTACCGGATGCGAATTCAGCAGCGTGTAGCCTGGTGTATGCAGTAGGTGCAGCAATCCGCAGAAGCGTGCGGGTTGATCCTTTCATTGGTCCCATCTAGTCTCCCATTCAGAAGCTTACAAGAAATCTCCATGGCTCGGAATAATATAAAACAACGTGTATGTAACCGTCGATAATGTGCGCTGAACATAACTGCTAGCAACGAGCAAGAACTTAACTTAGTACGGTAAATATAATATATGTGGCTGGTATGGGTAAATGTACGAGTATGCACTTAGGCATAAGATGAATGATGTAAGGTATCATATTCGATACAGCGATAGCGAGGATTTGGTAGCGCTTAGGACACTACAAGCTTATCGTACTACACTTGCCTAAAGAAATTTTCCCCTATTCATAAACATAACCCTTATATAAATAATTGTAGATTGTGGAAAGCAAGAAAACTCATCTTTGTATATATATACCAATATACGCCCTATAGAACCGTACTACTATAATATGAACAACGTATATAGCAATCATGTAATGTCAACTAGTAAAACTAACTAAGCAAACAACAAGTGTAGTAAATGTCTCATAAAAAAATCCCCTTTTTTATGAATGCATTGTTTGAAAACGGTTAATCCCAGCAAAATATTTGACCTGGTTCTCTATAACCCTTGGCTCTTGATACCACTCTGTAACAACCCCCAAATAGTGTGCGCAGCGAATAAGGATCCTCCGGGGCGTGTTGACTCAGATCAATAACACAGAGATAGATATATTGTATAACGCCCAAAAAGTCGTTTAAAAACTGATACATTGGATTTAACAAATATGAGAGATACAAATAGCCCAAAGCTTTAACTTGTTACCTGATTATTATTACAAATAAACTGGTTATACAACATAAAACAACCATATCTTAGCATGACCTTCCCAAACAAAATCACCAATGTACCTTGCACCTTATGCTTACTGATCCCCAAAAAATATTGCTTTAAAAACGTCAACAATAAGTTGATGAATTCATAGGTTTGTATAAATCATAATTGCAGGACCTGCAAGACTTTTTCACCATGTTTAAAGCAACCCCAGGACATCACAAAACCATATTACATTTTCCTAAGCTCATGACACTGAAGCTCGACGATCTTTCTTGCAATAATAATATATATTGCAATTTCTCTACCTGATTAGATGTTCAACCCGAAAACATCCCAAATTCGACATGCTATACGTTCGTTCTTGGTGATAGCTAGTCACCCGAACGGAGGTTCGATTCCCCAAATAAGAACTAATTCAAAACATTCGGCCATCACATAATGTAATTAAGCACTACATCTATGCGAATTGACAGTTCATGATAAGGCTCAACGAGTGGATTATCGCTACTTAGGCAACTATGTAATCATATAGAAAAATCCACTGTACGTCAAATTAATAGAAACAAAGCATGTTCCACCCCCATAGTTATAAATTATTGAAATCGTAAAAATGTGGGGCTATGAACTCACCTTGAGTTCTGATAATCCAAATATCGCAGATAAAGCGTCACGTAAAAGATCGAATGCAACCTAAATTATCATAGGTCGTATAAGTACCATGTACTTCGATTAACCAAAATCATATATTCCTATATAGCTCATCATACTATCGTTCGGGCTATCATAATTAAGAGGTCATGTAGTGAATGTATGAGGAGCTAGGACACTTTAAATCGTAAATCCAACATCCCCACCCCCCACCCCGCACGTCGTCGATACGCCACCCCGAAGAGGCCTCATTATGAAACTCCCTAGTAATATAGTACTTTGATAACCACATATAATTCTATATAGTTCAATCACCAACTAATGGTTTTGGTAAAATTACGTTTAATTAGTTAAAACGTTTATAATTATCGTTTTTGTAAAACTAGCATAACTTTCGCGTTTTAAGCCCGATTTTATCCGTTTCTATATGCCACACCACAGGCTTCGTATTAAGACGAGTTATCATAAATTTACATTTTCAAACTTTGGACCTTCTGGTGAACAGTAACTTTTACTGTTCACACCAGACCCTAATTTATTTTTATCGTTCTCGTTATCGTAAAACCCGTAAACGTCGTATTTTATTCATTATAGCTCCGTTTTTAGCGATTCTTTCGAGCATGTTCTCGTAATTGAAAGTTTTATTGATTTATGAAAGTGTAAAAAAATATAAAAGTTACTGTCAAGAATAGTAATTTTTAAAAAAATAGTTTTTATAACACCACGTATTAACGTAAATCGTAATTTTTTTCGTAATCTTTTTCATTATAAGGAGTTTTTCAAGTTCTCTCCATATAATGAAACGTCATGAGGTGTACTAATCTTTCTAATACATAATATGATTTTTTCAAAGTCGAACCCATAAACAGTCCCCATTGAAATAAATAGGTACACATCAAATAACTTTGTTTTTTATAACTTAATTTCTATACTTTTCAACTAATAATTACACACAATTCCTTTAAAAACTCATAATATACTTATGTCATAAGATATTATATAGTCCAAGAATCACAAGTTCATAGAAAAAGTGTTAAAATCATAATCACAAGTAAGAATCCCTTTTACAAGTT
This sequence comes from Tanacetum coccineum, assembly GCA_026074375.1. Classification (NCBI taxonomy): domain Eukaryota; kingdom Viridiplantae; phylum Streptophyta; class Magnoliopsida; order Asterales; family Asteraceae; genus Tanacetum; species Tanacetum coccineum. Next base: position 3,972 of record BQNB010140863.1, on the reverse strand, counting down.
CAAAAGATCCCTAAATGTGAATTTCACTACAATATCATCAATAATACACATAAAATGAAGAAAAGAAGCGGACATAAACGTGATATATAGATAAGATCCTGCAAAGTGATTTATTATGATGATAAATACCAATCTAAAACCCTTGCTTAGATTTTTTAAAACCAAGCTTGCACTCTGAAAATCCTAGTTTTCCCTTCTTAGAAAGAACCCTAATCATGAAAATCTTGCTTCAATACTTGTAAACCTTTAACCAACCCTTGCAAACACCTTAGGTTATCATAGGAATGATGTGTGTAGGTGTGTATGGTCTTGCAAAATCAAAGTATAGATTATTATGGAGGGGGGTTTGATGCCGTGGGTTATTGTGAGCCAAAAGGAGAGTTTTTGATCTTTTTCACTAAGTGTTTTGCTATCTATGAGTTATCTCTCTTGAACACTTGTATATATAAGAGCTAGGATGGTAAAAAAGAATGCAATAGTGGTCAAGAACATGTTTCATGGTCTTAAGGAAGACTATGGTCAAATTGGGACAAGGTATGGCTAGTTTTAATGGTGTAGTGTAGTACAAAACCAAGTTGCAAATTTTTTTTTCTTATATATCTTTTTATAAGTTGCCACAATTTCGGCATATGCATGATATAAATGATATATTTTTGTAACTTTTATGTATTGGGTATAAAGTAGGGTATTGGTAATTAAGCGTAGAAAAGTTATGTGGTTCCTCCGTGTATTCCTAAATGCAATTTGGCATATTATCGCGAAACGTATACAACTTTACGTATCCGATAAAAATAAAATGAACAAGGATCATAATTATTCTCAAAATAATTATTTAATACTTGATTGATGTAAACGCTTAATTGTTTGATGCCAGTTTACATTGAACGCTAATTTTTAGCTTACGTGATTTTACTTAATACATGAAATTACAAGCAAACGCGTACGACACTAAAAATAAATGGTAGATTTATCGACGTCGTCAATGACTTGAAAACACGGGGTGTTATAACTGCCACCCTCATCAAATAGTTTGTCAACACTGGCATCCAGCTCACTCTTGCCACGGTCAGGCGCAACTGGAAGCAAAGGAATAGTGCGACTGATAGTTGTCTCCAACAACCGTGGCTCATCTTCTCGTCGCTCCCTTTTAGCGACTTTCACCTTAGTAGGATTAGTGGTGCGAATGAAGGCAAAGATGTCCATATCTGAAAAGCAAAGCACAATTAGAAGGGAAAATAGCAAGCTATAAAACAAATAATGTATATACAAGAAAAGATACTCACCCTCTCCGTCCTTGTCCAGAAATGAGGTATAAGTCTCCTCATCCAGAGTGTAATGGCGGCTAAGCCCAACCAAGCATAAGAATTTCTCCAGGAACTTCCAGAACGGAGAGGGATGAGCAACAAGAGTAACATAATCTTGAGCATTAAAGTCGTCCGCTACTGGAGCGGGATCCCTAGTCACGTTCTTGGTAGTATTCCACCGAAAACGCACAGGGCAAGCAAACTCATCAACCCAGAAAAAATGATCATTCCAATTTTCGAGAGAGTCGAGAGGTTTCGTATATCATACAGAGGATTTATCAGTACGCTTAATGAAAGACATCCATCCGTTCTTTTTAGAATTCACGTAAAAATAATGGAACAACCCAACAGTCGGTATAATTCCGTGAATGCGACACAAGATCTCAAAATGAGAAACCTTGGCCGCTCTAATGACGGAAAGTTGGGATATGTTGATATGGAAGTACCTAAGTATATCAACAAGAAAAGTGGACAGTGGCAGTCTAAAGTTGGAAAAGTCAAAAAACCTAGTATATAGTCCAATCTTCCCAACAAGCCTCTCATGTATTGTGTTACCCTGATTGGGCAGAACTGGGTGTACTTCCTCTGGAATATGAAATTTTTCACAAAAACGTCAAACGCTCTCTGATAAAGAATACACTTAACGTCTGTAATGGTACTCATGATAGATAGGAAAGGTTCAAAAACTTAACCTGCAAAAGTTCTTTGAATAACGATAAGAGCAGATAATCAAATTGTAAAGCTCGAAAGTTTTTTTAACAATGGCGAAGATAGTGGAAGAGGTAGAAAAGATACAGTGAAAAATAGATCAAGTATTTATACTCTCGGTATAGCAAATGAAGAGTATCCCAGGATGCTTACACATGGCCATGAACTTTGGGGTCAACGGTCAGGATTAAAAGTAAAGGATAGTAATGACAGTGGGGCAATTGGACTAAGCAGTCAAATCAGTCAGAAGACGAAAGGTCATGAAAAGACCACGTCACCCACGTTTCCACTAACATGTATTACGGAACGTCACGGATAAACGAGTTGTCACAGAAGACGCAAGAATAGAAGTATGCCGGAACAAGAGTCTAGTAACATCTACCGCACGCTAAAACATCGCACGTAATAGACATACTAGACTGGGGGACTTGATGACGTATAATACGTATAGCAGGCCTACTGGGCCTGGACTACGTAAGTCATGCATAAGGGCTCAAGCCCAACGAAACAATCACAATGCCCAATGAACCAAAACTAAGCCCAAACTAATTGGCAACGGTTCAGAGGCAGCAAGACGGACGAAGGGCTTCTAGAGGACGCTTCCATAAGACAGTGGAAGTCCTCTAGGCAAGCCTGAGCCCGCAAGTCACGATTAATAAGCGAATCCTTGCCTGACAAGGGTCCTACTTCGGCCCACTAACAGAAATGAGCGAAATATTAGGAAAACCTAATATTTGGCTCACCTATAAAAAGGGGTACTCTGACACCCCACGAGGTATGATTTTCTGACCACATTACACACACATACTCTGACAAATATGTTTACTTACTCTTACGCCAGAGTCCAATCATAGGGTCCGTCCCCACGGTAAGACTAATGGTTTACCTTTCATTGTGTAGGGAATCATCTCATTACTTGATTTAGTACAAGATCTCATCCTTGGACCTGGTCCAACAACCTCCCAGATCCACCCTTTTAACCCATTACATATTTTACACTAACAAGTATGTAAGGCAATCTGTCATACTTGATGTCTTAGAAGTGAAAACTGGTTGCTATTAGATGTTAGGGGAATGGCATATTATATACGGATTACATGAGAACCGTAACTTCGTAAGCCCACAAACAACCTGAACAACGAACATAATTTTGTCATCAATTACATATATACCCATTAAAACATACATATTTGCACATTTACTCAAAACATGTTTAAAGAGCATTGTATCATGTCCTGAAAACTTGTATTTTGGAGAAAAACACAAATATTTAAAATTTCATTAGGTATGCCTTGATTATACATCATAACATACTGGGTTTCATATGTTAACTAGGTTTTAAACCCGCGCTTCGCTACGGAGCTCGGGGTTATCAAGTTTTTCTTAGTGCTTTATCTAAAGGCGCAATAAGAAAAAGATTATTTCATTCCTAGAAAAGTTCTGATGTATTAGATAACTGTTGTGGACAAAAGAGCTTGAGTAACAACATACTTTTGTTTTTTGAAGCTTCCTAGTTAAATTTTCATTCACCAGCTAAGCATTATAAAGTTCCTGAAGCTCCATAAATTGTGATCATTAGTCACCTTTGATTCCATTTCAGAGTACAGGTCTTTCATCATTGCAGATTTCATTATCTTTTGATTAATCTGAAATGTTGATGAGACATGTACCAAAATTAGCTAACTAAAACAGTCTATTTTATGAGTGAAAAACCATATTCTGCAATGTTGACCTCTAGTTTGTTCTTAATATTTTTTGCTTTGTGTGCATAGTCTAAAGTGCAACAAGCTCTTGTTTATCTCACTAGCTTCCCTTGCTCTGCCTTGCAGTATTAAGGATTCATGAGGACTGAAGATGAGGCTCACCAAACTGAAGATAGAGATGTCCTTTAGGATATCCTCTTGTACATTTAAAAGTTCAATGTGTAAAAGAGGGATTTACGTTAACTTTACTAACTTTG
>BQNB010140862.1:0-15799 GCA_026074375.1 Tanacetum coccineum | reverse complement strand
TCAGAACCTGCTTTAACAAACTCTTTTAAATCCTCATCTGTTTTTAACTGTTTCAAACCTATATTAAGTTGGACACCGGTTTTAACATAGAAATAACTTACAGGTGCAATAATAACTAGTTTACGAATGATGTGATAGAACTCTGAGTATATAACACCTTCAAAGTCAATGTCTTTAACTACACGATGGTCGCCTTCCAGATAATGAAGAGGGTTGGTCACAAAACAACCATCGTGATGAAGGTTAATGGTGAAATTAACCATCTTTCAAGGAATCTGCAAAATTAGGGTTTATTATAAAAATTAGGGCTTTTATAAATTAATGAAATAGAGGACAATGTAAAGTCTAGAAATAGAAATATACAAGATGATAATCACATACCATTAACGAATTGAAGCCAATTTAGCAATTACTTGATTACTAGAAAATTAGGGTTTGGGTAGTGTGTGTTTTAGTTACGGGAATGAAGTGAAATTATATTGGTTTTAGGGTATAAGTCGTTTATTTTCCACCTAATATATAACACATCATCAAATATTTATCTACGTGGCTTTATAAAACTAAAAAAACCGGGTAACCGGCTATTACCGGTAACAATTCATAAGAATACCAGTTAAGGTACGTGTAATGAAAAAAAAACTAACGTTGAGTAACAAAAATGACAATAAAAAAAGTACAGTATGTATAATGAGTTATATTTGAAAGTACATTAAGCATTAATGGATTTTACCCTTAATTTTTCAAACTTTTTAGAAAGTCTTAGGTTTGTAGAACCAAAAATTATGTCATCAACGTAAATTTGCCCAAGAAATATGTCTTTCCCATGTTTAGTTATGAACAGAGTTGGAACAATAGAACCTTTTGAGAATCCTTTTGATACTAGGAAGTTGGAGAGTTCATCGTACCACGCTCTTAGAGCTTGTTTGAGTCCATATCATGTCTTCTTTATACGGTAGACTTGGTCAGGATGATATGGGTCTACGAATCCATCTAGTTGGTTTACGTACACTTCTTCTTTCAGAAGTCCATAAAGAAATGATGTCTTGACATCCATCTGGTATACTGGAAATGATTTATGTACAACATATGTCACACCCCGCCAAGGCGGAAACATGAGGCGTAACGTCATGGGTTTCATCACAACACAATGATGTCAATAATAAAGAAACTACAATGCATTAGACAAAGCTAAAATGGACACAAAGTGTCATGACAATACCAAACACAAGGAAAGGAGTCTTGTATTGAGATAAAAGAGTCACTCAAATACAAAGACATAAAGAAATAATTTAAAACCTAAAACAATCATAGAATCAATTCAAAACAAATACGAAATGAAAACTAGGGAAAGTCCGCATGAAAGCCTACAGTCTTACTAGCCAATCTTCCTAACTTCACTTTCCTCATGATGCTAACCAGAAAATGATGCTTAAAACATCAACAATAATGTTGGTGAGAGTCATACGTTTTAGACACGTAATAATACTCGCTTTTACTGTGATTATAAAAACAAAGGAGGATAATAATGAACTATCATGAACTTATGCTAGCTTGCAACCAAAATCAAATCAACATATCCACAAACTTAATTTCGCATTCGGGCTTAGAATAGCTGGCACTATAAGCAACCAAGCTCACCACAAATGTATCACACAACATATCACATTGGGTAGGCGTACCCATCCGATCCCACTGAGTAAGCATACTCATCCGATCCTAAATAAATATCATAATCTGATGCGTATTTTATTTTAAAATTTACTTTTATCAAGTTTTAAATTTATAAAACTCGATCTACATGACAACGTACTAACGGGCAGAGAACCCAATCGTGGGTAGTACAAAATGGTAAATCCGAGGTCGTTCTAAGAGCTAAGTTTTAATTAGTTTTAATTTGAAATGTCATGTTAGAAAATGGTTTTGGATTTGAATTAAAAGGAGCTTGAAATAACAATAAAATTAAATACTGAAAATAAATAGAGTTGGAGATATCAAGAGAGAAAACATGCTAACCTAGTTACTTCATTACTACTATTATGAAGACGTGTTCTTGTGCAATGTTAAACTATGGTTTCATTAGCGGTTTCTAAGGTCAATAGACTTGAATGTGCATATGTAGTCTACCCTATACTTCCCGCGATTCTGACTTAGTCCAAATCATATAGATGGTTGGATATCCAGGTTGCAGTGATTAATCCCAACTATTCCCAAAATATATCTAATAACCTATACAGATTATTAACCCTCTCTGAAAGAGTTTCTGTGTTTTTTAAGTATATTAGGTGATAAGTGCGGTGACCGGTTAGTTCCTACACCAAGTAAGGAGTTAGTAATCCTTCCTAATACCCTTTGGATCCCATATTGACAAGATAATCTAATAATGGGGCAAGCAAGGTCCAAACCACCCTCTGGTTTTTTTTCAAGCCTTGACTCAATTATTAAATGTAGGGTGTTTTTACTCTCCGAATCAGACCCAAATCTGACCCTGAATTTTAACTGTTTTTTGACAACTTTTCTTGTAAAAATTATTTTGACTGTAATTCCTAACCTCAAACTTTTCGGGGCTTGACTTTTTTGAATATAGACTGTCTGAACTTATGTTTAGGCATAATATGTCATAGCATAACACGTTTTATTCAATGAGATATCATTTCGATCAACGTGACCTAAAATTCCTGCCAAACCTACTTTTTAATTAATGCGTTAACTGAATTCTAACCGTTTACACCAACATGCTCTAAATCTATTCCCGAACACACCCCTATAGTTTTATATCATTAATTTACAGAAAATTATAAACTCTAATTTATCCATCAATTAAAGTTACATGATTATAAATATTTAAACAAGAACTTAATTAAAATCATACCTTTCACTCAATTACACTTGAATCACCACCTTGGTTCTTGATAATTTTTTTAAATTCTTCTTAGAGTTTCTACCGGCCAAAGGGAGAGGGAGAAAAAAAAGTGATTTAGAGTTCTTGATTTTGTATTTATAATACCTAGTTTCCTAATTTCCTAATTGTAATCAAATTAGTTTTCCTTTTCCCCCCTTTTCCTTCTTTCGGCCAAACAAAACACCCCTTTAAATTTTATTTTATTTTATTAATTATTATTAAATGTATATTTACCCTTATTTTGTTATTTTTATAAAAACTCTTTATTAATTTTGCAAACCATTTTAAATAAAAACTAGTTATAAACTTACTATTTATAAATTTCATTTCATAAATTACTTTCCTAAATTAGAAAGACATACGCTTAAATAACTTAAATACTAGACTTAATTCATTTCTAAAAATACACTAATTCTCTTAACGCTCATACTACAACTATTCACCAAATAACACGATAATGCATAAACCCATGCTATCATTTCCATCGTCACAAAATGTGAATAAAATTGATTTAGCTACCATAGACCACAGACATCAATCACTAATAGATGAACACGTATCACGGATTGATATAAAATACTTATATACGATCACATAAGCACACAATTATAACACATATAAATACTTTAGTCAACTCTAACGGTTTGACTAACCTGCTCAAGTCACGGTTGTCACACTAGCCCCTCCTTAAGGAAATTTCGTCCTGAAATTTAACTAGTAAGTTCAACAGCACAGTCAACAAACAATCAGGGATACTTAACTTTCATATGGTCCTTACGTTCCCACGTGAACTCAGGGCCACACTTTGAATTCCAACAAACTTTTAACGATATAGATGCCTACTTACGATTTTCAGAATCTTAACATCACGGTCTATAACTTTCTTCGGGTTCCTCAACAAAACAATAATGTTTTGTAAATCTTATATATTCGTCTAAAGCGGCACATGTAGATTTGCATCCGCCAAACACTTCTTCATATTCGACACATGAAATGTGTCGTGCACGCTACTCAATTCATCGAGCAATCTTAATCGATAAGCTATAGGGCTAATCCTTTCAAGGATTTCAAATGGTCCTACATACCTCGGTGTCAACTCTAGTGGGCTTGCGCCTATTATAAGCATAGCTCTTTTGACGATCTCTCCCCACTTTGAGCTTTTCCTTTATAAAGACTACCTTATCAGTCATCTCTTGCACCAATTCCGGTCTAATCAACCTGCTTTCTCCAATTTCAGACCACAGAAATAGATACGGGCGACTTTATTTCATTCATACAGTGCTTTAAACGGAGCCATCGAGAGTACTCGAATGGTAACTATTATTATAAGAAATTTAGCTAACGGTAGAAATGAACATCCTAAACTGCACCAGTAGTCTGCTTCATACTATGCTTCTGTATACTTTATATTCCAATGTTTGGAATTTGTCTACGGCTCACTTAGTTGTCACATCCATTGTAGGATGAATTTAAGAGTGTTATCATGATCAATCGGTCCTTAATGTTTCTGTAATGTTTACCAGAATGTGATGTATATAAACTGGTTCCATATCTCGATCCAAAATATATGATACCAAGCACTCCCTTGCCGGTGCGGACAATCTTGTCGATGTAAACGTGCCAACTGCTACCATACTATATTCTTCACGTATGCTCACAATATGAGATGACTTTGTCTAGTGTCTGTCGACTACCTACCATATTGAAAAATATCATGCCCTCTATTCGTCCTAGTAACGGCCGATGATAATTCCGTAGTGATATTTTATCCCATTTTAACTCGGCATCTCTGGGTTGTTGCCTATAACCCGAAGGCCGTTGAGCGTAGCGCCCCCAAGATAAAACCAGGGGGTGGGGGAGTGGGGGGGGGGGTGGAGGGCCTTTCGTATGTTGTTAATCAAAGTAGAAGTAGAACACATATTACGATTGGAATGAAAAATCTTGTTTGTTTACGTTTATAGGTAGTAATGATTCATTCTAAGGAATGACTCATTCCACCAAAATCATTCCTTAGGGGTCCCCTACTTTTTTTTCATTCCATCTGGTAATTGAATTAAATTACATAAAACCCCATCATTAATTAACCACGTTAAATAATTTCTATCATTAATGAGGCATTTTAGTCTTTTTATTATCGATTCCATTACGCCTTATCATAGAAAACAAAACTGATTAAATAACGGTAAATAAACCCTTCCATTACATGATATATTCCTTACGTCATTTATTCCTCATTCATATATATTTCTATTCACCTTCCAAATGTGAACCATGCTTAGAACTCAGCCTACACTTTTCGAACAAGTTAAACATTTACTAAAAATGATGTATGCTGATAGTCCCTCTTCATACCTGGCTACCAATTAGCATGTATCTCGTAAGGATAATGGTACATCTTATCTGCTCCTGGATGCACAGGATATACTAGTCTTATGGAATCTTGTCAGCCATGATTATTTTATAAGTTCTCACACCTCCCACTACTCAACGGAGAACCCTATTGCGATCATATAAAGTAATACTATAGCTCTTATTTTTATTCGCCATTTCCATTTGCTGGTCTAATCCGTGTAATCTTTTTGCTAGCACATTCTCTTCCTTAAACGCCTCACTCTGAGCTGCCAGAATCATTCTTTTAACTCCGGACTAAATGGTCATATCCATTGCTCATACACATCTAGGTTTCACCCGCTTCTCTTCCTACATAAGGCCTCAGGCTACTACATTTGCCTACCTGGATGGCTGCGGAAATTCACACTCATAAGTTGACTGGAATAACTCAATTCCACCTCCTTTGACGCATATTATAACCCTTTCTGATAAAATATGTGTTAAAGACTCATTATGACTCTGTATAGATGGACACTCTTCGTTCGTATACAAGTTAATGCCTCCAAGTCTTAAGAGCAAACACTACTGCTCCTAACTCTAGGTGGTGTGTTGTATAATTCATCTCATGGATCTTCAATTGTCGGGATGCATAGGCAATTATCTTGCCTCTTTGCATGAGTGATGTGTCATTGTGTAGGTGTTATTATTATATCAAGTTTTACTATTTATTTTATGCCGACTATACCTAAAAACAACTTTATATGGTAGTGTAACCGGTCAAGTGGTGTGTGATTTCATGGTAAGTAGGGTGTCGTTCACTAAGAGCGAGAGCGTTAACTCCTAAGTTTATCAGTATTTTAGTTATCTATGTTTGTACTAAGTTAATCTAATTTATCCTAGACCTAAGTTAGACCTAATCTAATAATAAGGAGGGTTTCAGCCTGAGAGACTGACACGAAGTTTAGTTATCTAACCTAAGGTTTTGATGCCAAGTAAAGCAATAAACACACATAAGAAGACAAACAAACGATAGAGAAGCAGTCGAGAACTATTATAAGGAAAACGTAGAAACCCTGAATAATCTGATAAAATGTAGGTTTGTTTATTAGTACAATGTTTGACTTATCTCGAAGGGCATATCATTCTTAGACTTAGGCGGTACTTCTTCCTAAGACCTAGACATGCTAATTCTATCACAATTAGACACATCCGCATAAAGCAAGCATTCGTTGTATTATAATCTTATCTTAAGAGATTTATAATGGTGTCTCTAGCTAACCTCTGCTCATGGGAGACTTTACCCACTACGTAAACGGCTCTTAGAATTATAGTAGTCCACTGTCCGAGTAGTCGTCTTACCAATGATAAGAACGTACTCGAATGATGACAAGGTCACCTTTATGGCTTAACTAAGCTCACTAAACTATAGGTAAGGATAGGTTTAATATTTGTGATCCTATGATTCTAGATATATAAATTGCAATATGGAGAGCTATCCTGGACTCTTAGCCTATGCCCAAACAACACCAAAGTTGTAGCACATTAAATATGTAGGACTAAACCCAATTGAATGATAAGTCTCATACTTAAGCACGTAAACAAGTATAAGATGATAAACATAATCAAACAATCAATGATAAATTAAGACAATCAAGATAAACAAACCAAACATTAGATCTTCATAAACATGGCTGATACTAAATGGTATCTGCGATAGTCATTGTAAAATTACACATAATTTGATATATGCACGATTAAAATAAAGAAACCTTAATTGAACACGTATTCGGTTATGTGAAGATTACAAGAGTTTTCCTATGATCTTGAGGCTCTTTTCTAACCTTCTAGGCTCCTTTATTCGTCTCTTGGTCGACTTGGTGGTTTAGGGATTCACTTGCATACCTAAAACTGAGTTTTGGGTCATCTATTTATAAGGTCTGGAAGTTGGTTCGATATGCCAGTATGTCAGATGCAACGGGGGGATATGGCTAGTCTATTGGGGCGATTTCTTGGAGTAAGGTACCATGTTGATATCTTTCGAATACTTTGTATTACTATATTATCTATATACGGGCGTATTTGGTCTTTCTCTGGATACTGCGTAATTGAAACAGAAGTTTTACTTTAGTGAGTCTTTGGTGAGTGCAGGCACATATACGCCATATCTTCTTGATGGATACGGCGTATTGGTCTTCAGTGAATTGTATCTTTAAAATAGATCTTCAATTTAAGCTCCAAAATAGCGCGCCTTTTGTTAAGTTTTACCAAAGAGAATTAGTTTCTCTTGGGGACCCAAGCCATTACTGACTTGAGTCTGCCTTGTAGATCAACATAGTCAAATCTTTTAAGCATGTATGATCCACTGTCTTTGGAGGTATGGTCAATAACATTTCCTGTTGGTCTCCAAATCCAGCATGCTGAGGACTTAACAGCATTTTCCCCATTTCCCACAGCAGCATTAACTACTGCTTTTGACCCAGCAGTAGTTACATTGTTAACTCTAGCAGTTTTAACTTTTTCATTAAGATTATTGGTTTTAGCTGTTGATTTTTGGTTAAAAGCCCTTCTTACTGGTGAATGTGCTTTAAAATAAGAATATGTTTTGGGTAATGCATCATTCACTTTTGATTTAGGGGCAGCAGTATTAACAGGCCTGGCAGTACTAATTGATGCTGCTGCTCTTGGAGAGCTTTGCTTAGCAGTATTAACTGGTACTTGTCCTGACTTTGTTACAACTGCTGTTGGAACAAAATTCCTTTTAGGATGTGGGTGAGTAAATTTATTTTGGTGGTTCACCCTTTGAGCATTGTTCCATACTGGTCTAATTTCCCTTTGACCAGTAACCCTTCCCTTATTATTCAACACTGGTTTTTCTACCATTTTCTTGTCATGAAAATCACAGTCTTTGATTAAATGGTTGAAACTCCCACATACAAAACAAGCTTTCTTTATAAACTCAAAACCATTTCCTAGTTTCTGAGTCATCATTCCATTCTAGTTTCTTCTATTATCCCTAGGATTTTGACTTTTCCTAGGATACTCTTCTTTCCTATGTGTATTTTCCTTATTAACAGATTTGACATTCTCATCAGATTTGACAAAATTGATTTTAGTTAACTTTGGTGTTGTCTGATCAGGTTTAGGTCTAAACACACTATCATTATCACTATCAGTGTCCTAATCTTCAATGATAGGAGCACTAGGCCTAACAGTTTTAGGTTTTTCTATAATATCCTTACTAGTCTTAGATATACTAGTTTCAGTTTCACTCACTTTAGTCTTATAGACAAAATCATTGAACCCAGCAAAGGATAAGTTAGGTCTTGAGGGCATGTAGTTCCCAGTGTAGGGAGGGGGAACTGCATGAAACTCTTTACCTATTTTAAATCTATCATTTACTGGACTATCATCTACATTACTTTCTTTACTGTTAAACACACTATAAACCACTTCACTCTCATTTATTTGACTATCATAACCAAGACCAGCTTTGTCTTTAGCACTTATTTGACTATTTTTCAGTTTAGTTAGATACTTTGATGATTCTTCAAATTTTTCTAGTTTAAGTTTCAAATCATCTTTCTCTTTTAAAGCTTCTTCTAACTAATTTTTAAGGTCTTTGATAGAAATGTCTTTGACTTGGACATCATACTTTAAAAATACAATGTCTTCTTCATAAACAGCTTCATTCTTTTCATGAACAACTATCCTAGATTTTAATGATTCTAATCCTATTTGATAATTTATAATTTCTAGATTATATTTATTAAGATCTACACGCTATTGATCATACTATTTTTGAAGAGTTTCATATAAATTTTAAGCAATCTTTAGAGCAAGTATGTACCTCAGAGTCTAAACTTGATGAACTTAATGAACCTTTGGATGTATAGGCCATTAGAGCAAAGTTTGTGATGCCTTCTTCAGCCTAAAAGTTCCAATCATAACAACCTATCCCATCTTGAACAACCAAGGCATTTGCAAGAGTCTCCACTAGTACAATCCTTCTTGGAGCATCTCCATTTCTATTCCCCTGATTCTGTGGTGCCCTACATTCTCTAACAAAGAGACCTCTCTTGTGGCAGTTGTAACATTCAACCTTTATTTTATCAAAGCCAATAGTTTCTTTGCCATTGAAATTCAGATTCCTTCATGTCTTCTTTAAGAATCTCTTCACCCTCATGGTAAGCATGGACACCTGCCATTTGAGATCTATCTCCTCAAGATCATCAGTATCAATCTGCTCCAGATCTTCATTGTCTAATTGTGGACTATTCGATTGATTAGCAAAGAAGGAAAACATGACATCATCAGCATAAGTTGAGGAAGAAGCTTGTCCCTGTGAACTATCAGTAGAAACTTCATGAGTAGTATTAACTGCTTCATTAGTACTGCTAGTGTTTTCTGAAGATACAAAAGACACATTCTGAGAGTTTGAGCTTGAGCTTGATTGACCTTTAATCTCAGCTTCATATACCTTTAAATTGTTGTACAAATCATCCATGCTCAAAGTGTCTAGATCAGTTTTGTTTCTCATGATTAAAGCAATATTATTCCAAGCTGATGGTAGACTTCTCATCAACTTCAAATTTGTATCTTCCTAAGAGATAACTTCACCATGAATTTCTAATTGGTTGATGAGTTTCTGAAACCTATCATAGGTTTTATGCATTCCTTCAGATCTTGATGCAGTAAAATTCTCATATTGCTGCTTCAGAATGGTCTTCTGCATTTTCTTTGATTCTTTGTTGCCTCCAAACCTGGCCTTGATTGCTTCCCATAAGGTCTTTGCATCCTTGATTCCATGAAACTTTAATAGGTGCTCATAAGGAATGGCCAACAATAGAGTACTTTTTGCTTTTAATTCATTCTTTCTTGCTAGCTTTTGTTCAGCCGTTTTAGGTAGAATAGGACCTTCAGCACAGTACTACCTATGCTAACTGCAAACAGGTGCATCACCATCTTTAATAACCCCAAGAGCATAATCCAGAGTGAGTATGATATTGCTCTATTTTTCATGTACCATAGATCATAGCTCCTGTTTTGAGTGTATGAATTTTAAGTACAAACCTTGTTTGGTAGTTTCGACTGTTCTTCTATCTTCTTGTTCTTATGAGATCTTTGTAGATACTATATGTCTTCTTATACAAAGTCTTCTCAACACACCCAACATTATACCCACTTGTTTAATCCCTCTTAACAAATCTTAGCTTGTTAAAGCTTAGTTGTATTGGATAGATCCAAGACAACTATAGTAGAAACTAAGATTGAGAATATCACAAACTATGCGGAAACTAGTTTGTAATACTAAGAAGAACAATGAAACAGTAAAACAAGATCTTGCTAAACTTTCAATATATTGAAAAACTATTTGAGTTACAAAATAGCTATGAATACTAACTATGATTGCTATGCAAACTATGAAAAACTAATATCTAGATCTATGCCTTAAGGTTCCTTTTTATACACCAAGGAAACACTAATAGGCTTACAAAACGCGTCAAGTGATCAGTGCATATCTATTCCTAATATATCTCATGCATATCACTTTAGCAGTACTAACTATATAACTAACAGTACTAACTATTATACTAACATTATTAATAAACTGACAATACTAACATTTTGTTCTGGCATTACTAACTATAACACTTATAACAACCCAAGAATTTTCATCAAATGCAAAACCTATTTTACTATGATCACAATTATACGGGGAAATTTTTCGCTTTATTACATTACTTGCATTGTCAATATCTCAGTATACAAAGTAACTTGCATAACTAAAGTAGACGAGCTCACGCAACCTATCTATGGCAATCCTGTCTTCATATATGTCAAGCAAATATCAAAAAATGTTAAGTCAATATCTTAATATCCTTATTACAAAGTACATTATTCCTATAATGTACCATTCGCAATGTTATATCAAAACGGGCTTTAAACCGTTATCGTATACCTCTAAACCCTAAATTCCATGAAGAGTTAATATCTAAAGTGAATGTACAAGCTACTAAAGCATATATACAAGTAATATAACATTTCATTTGAAATATAAACTCCCTCCATGTAACACCCCCAAATTGGGTCGCAGCGGAATAAGGGTCCGGGGCGTGTTACTTCTCAGATCAACAACACAAGATAATATAAGAACGACCAAAAAGTCGTTTAAAATTGATACATTGGATTTAATAAAGTATGTGTTACAAAAGCCTGAAGCTTTACTTGTTTACTTATTATTATTACAAAGATTTCCAGCCCATAACAGATACACAAAATATAATGCGACTAAATCTTTAATGCATAACTTCATAATATAACCACCAATGTATCCTTCTGCACCTCGTGCTTAATGACCTCCTGAAAAACATTGCATTTAAAAACGTCAACATAAAGTTGGTGAATTTCATAGGTTTATGTAAATGTATATGCAAGACCGCAAGATTTTCCCAGTGATAATGCAACAGATGCAGACATCACAAAATGTAATTACGTTTACCTACGCACAGAACACCGAAGCCGACATAAATGAATACAATATGTAAATATTGCCTACACTGCCCATGATGATGATCAAGCCGTAACATCATATCCGACATGAATATACTTTCGTTTCAGTGATAGCTATCACCCAACGGGAGGTCAATCCCAAATAGATCTATCTATAATCATTCGCCTCAACCTTTTTCAGTAATTGACAGTTCATGATTCATGGCATAGTGGGTTATTTTTTTTTTTTATCGCTACTTAGGCAAAACGTAATCAAGATATAACATGTAAACTTGGCGTCCAATTTGTAAAAATGCATAGTTTTCCCATCACCCAAAAACATGTAATTTAATAAATGTAAAACATGCTATGAACTCACCTTCAGTTAGTAAACTGATAACAAAATTCCCAAGTAAAAACGCGTCACGCTAACCTCGAATGCCAACCAAGTTAATATAGGTCCGAATCAGTAATCCAATTATGTTGTCAAACACAAGCAGAAATAATCCTATTTAGTTATTCATCGTACTATCGTTCGGGCTATCATAATTTTTAAGAGGTCATGACATGACGCACGAGGAGTTAGGACACTTTAAATCGTAAATCCAACAACTCGTCAATACGCCATCCGAAGAAGCTGCATATGAAATTTCCCTAGTAAATATAGCACTGATAACTAATAAACATATATATAGTATATAAATAATATATAAATATAAATATATATATATATATATAATATATAATAATATATATATATATATATATATAGATAGCTACATCACCTCTATTTGTTTTAAAGTGAAATCGTCATTATAAAGTAAGAACATTATATTACGCCTTATAAAAATGACATATATTTTGTCGTTTTAAGCCCGTTGTCCGCGTTCACGCCCCCAGCTTTCGTATTAAGACAGAGTGATCAAAAATCACATTTTTATGTTTTTGAGAATTCCTGTGATGAATATGGTTTATACTGTTCATAACAGCTAGATAATCATTTTTAATACTTTTAATAACTAAAACCCGTTTTTGTCGTATCTTATTCATTATACTCCGTTATTATCGATTCTTTCGAACACGTTCTCGTAATTGAAAGTTTTATCATATATTGATTTTTATAAAATATAATTTTCTGTTGTGATAGTACTTTTATAAAAATTGTATTTTATAAAAGTATAAACAATCGTAAACTTGGTAAATAGCGTATCTTCTCTTATTTAATCGGTTTTTCGAGTTCTTTATGACCCCTCGATCCTTGTGACATGTAGTATTTTATAAAATCATAAAACATATATGTAAATTTCGAATTTCAAACAGCCCCTAAGATATTTTTTTTCCAAAATGTGTTTAAAACTTGTTTTTAGGACTTTTTAGCTTTACCACTTTGTTACAAACCCTTTAGAACCCTTAATATCTTATGTCTTACATATATTAGGTCCATTAGGTCATGTTTTGTCCAAGAGAGTCCATAGTATCAAGAGCACAAGTCCTTGCAATACTTTCACATCTAATTTAATAAGAAAACTTTTAGAAACCCTAATTTGTTCATATATATGTTTACTCTTAAGCATCATGTTAAAACACTTATACATTCCTTTTAACATAATATTATCATCCATATGACATGTAAATAAGTGTACAAAACATTAATCTATGAAAAATCCATTTACATATTCAAAAGTACCCTACATGGTGATTTAGCTAAATATTAAATATTAACACAATAAAATCTTAGTTATGAATATTAAGCTTATATATAACCCTTGTGTATAGTAGTAGATGATAAATAACAATCACACCCATGTGATTAACCAACCTTGCTTGAAAATATAAAGGTGAACACCCTAATTTTCCCAATAAACTCTTCTTCATTTCTTGATTCCTTCCTTGCAATGGTTAACCAACTCTTCAACCTCTAGAATACCTTAGATATGATGTGTGTATGCTTGTATAATGAAATAAAATCAAGCTATGGATTGTGTATAGAGTGTGTTTGATGCCGTGGGTTTAAGAGAAAGAGGAAGAGAGTTTTTGTGATTTTTGTGTAATGAAATGAAGAGTGTGAGTCCTTGGCTCACACATGCATGTATTTATATACTACTTTAATATTTGAGATATTATGTGTCTAAGTGGAAAAGTAAACAAGGTGGAAATGCTGGAAGATAAGAAGAGAAAACTAGGCTTGAAAAATGCCTAGTCATGGTATCAAGTTGGGGTGTGAAGATCTATATGCATGTATGGAGATATTTGTGAAGTTTCCTTGGTCTTATCTTTTTTTATTGGCTTCCTAGTCATATGTACACGTTTTATATGCTAGGGGAGGGCCTGGATAAGTCTTTTGATCTTTACTTAGTGTATAAATGTGTTATTTGAGGTATAATGTAGTATAGTTTTAATAAAATGAAAACTGCCACATGTAGAAGTTTGATTATGAATATTTCATGAAGAATATGTATAATGTGATAAATACTATAAAGTTTTAAATAAAACTTTATGTATTGGGTATAATTTTGGGTATTTGATGAAGCGTAGATAAGTTAACGTGCTTCTGGGAAGGCCTAATCGTACTTTATCGCGAAACGTAAACACTTAACGTAACCAATAAAAATAAAATGTGCAATGATAATAATTATCCTCTAAATAATCATATAACACTTGCTTGATGTAAACATTTAATTGTTTAATGCCCGTTTACATTGAATGATCATTTTTAGTTTACGCGATTTAACTTAACGTTTACAGTTTAAGAGAAAACGCGTAAAACCCTAAAAATAAATTGTGCATTACATAATGTCGGACAATGACCTGAAACACGAGGTGTTATACTCCAAGTCAAGTACAAGTTTTCAAAGCACAATGTACAAGTCATTAAGCACGACATTTAAAATAGCCGTTTTACCTCCGTTTTCATTCTAATTTCTTTACCATCATTTGTGTACAAGCTACTACACTTAAAATCATATACCATCACTATTTCATAATCTCATTTCATTTATACAAGAATCAAATCCGAGAAACCCTAAATGAACCCTAAATGATCATTCGACCCGTTTTCTCGTTTCTAACCACTTCATTCTCAAGTAAGCAACCAAGAGTCATTGTAAACTCATAAAATGAGTTTACAAACCATTATCCATCATTATCCATCATTACTTTGACAATGTACAAGAATTACAAAGCTAGAAAACCCTAATGAACTCAATATGAGCCCTAATTCAAACCCGCGGCTTATTATTCCATTTCAACCCATTTTAACTTAAACCAACGATCAATCCTCATTGATAATCCATTATACAATACCTAAGATCAATATTCTTTCAACCTTGATCCATTATACACAAATTATAAGCCAAGAAAGCCAAAGAAACCCTAAACGAGCCTTATGTGAACCCGCGACCTTATTTACTCAATTTCAACCCATTTTAACTCCAACCACTTACCAACTCTTGATTATAATCCTTAATATATGTCCTATAATCAGTAACCAAACATTCCTAATCAAACATACATGAAATACAAGCTTGAAAACTCAAGAAAACCCTAACCAAACCAATACATGACCCGCGACCCATTTTCCTTCAAAATTGACCCATTTAACATCCACCTATGTGCAAGCACCTCCATAAACAGCTTCTAGACACTCTTAAGCAGCTTACCCACCTGCTTAATCCTTCCCACGGCCAAAATCAAAGCTACATCTCCTCTCTTTCTACCACAACAGCCGCGGCAGCCTCCAAGACCCACCACACCTTTATTTTAGCCTCTAGACCTCCACAACTCATGGTATAGCTTCAACACATCACCCACTAAGAGTTCCTTAACCTCCTCACCCTTATTCAACTATAAATAGAGGCTTCCATGCTTCATTCAAACTCGCACCCACCTTCATCTTTCTATAACCCATTTAGAAGCAATACTTTGCTCCCTTATGATCCTAGGATCATTAAAGAAGTCTAAGAAGCGAAGCTTTGAAGATTTGAAGCCCCGAGAACAAGATACAAGGCGTACGAGTGGAAATACTACCCGAAACGACCCATTTCCACCATTTTTGCTCCTTGAAGCTCAAACCCAGGTTCT
>BQNB010140860.1:0-12927 GCA_026074375.1 Tanacetum coccineum | reverse complement strand
GAAATCGTTAAGTTAAATCGTGTAAGCTAAAAATTATCGTTCAATGTAAACGGGCATCAAACAATTAAATGTTTACATCAAAAGTAATTATTTTGAGGATAATTATTAACTTTGTTCATTTTATTTTTATTGGTTACGTTTCACGATAAAATACGTTTAGGCATTCCCGAAACCACCAAAACTTTTCTACGCTTCAATAAATACCCACAATTATACCCAATACTCAAAAATTTCATAAATATCTTATATGTACATGTGTATGGCCGGATATGTATGAAAAACCAAGTGGAAATATCACAAAATCTTTCTAAAGTCTTGTACAACATATGATTCATTATGTCTTACTAACCCTAATAGTGAAAAGGCCCAACTCTCCCTAGAAATCATCATCTTGTCTTGGACTTTCTAATATGCAACTTGACTAGTCTTCATGGTATATAAGCTAGCAACTAGATAAGAAACACATACAAGTCATTTCCTTAGTGAAAACAACTACACAATCTTTTTGTTTCTCTCCAAAACCCACGGCCAAACCCCAATACCACTAAATAATTCACACAATCTTATTTACAATATTTCCAAGTGTTCCTACAACATATCTAAGATATCCTAAGGTGTTTAGAAGGTTTGGTTTAAGGTTTACAAGTGTTAAAGCAAGAAGGTTCAAGATTAGGGTTTCACTTGGATTTAGGGTTTTCTAAGACTTGGAAGCTAGGGTTTGTTAGCTAAACAAGGGTTTAGATCATATTTTTCATCATCTTACTTCATATTAAGGTTACCTAAAAACCTTAATCTCTTTACTTTTGTGATTTTATGCATATATAATGTTTGTGTAGTTAATCACCATCTAAGGAACATAATGAGATATAAAATGGTTTTTATTCTTGTTTATGGTTTTGGTAAACTTTGTCATGTGATATATGGATGTTATGGATCATGTTATAAAGCAAGTATATACACTATATGAGTGTTGGTTAAGTTATATAAAGTATATATAAGTAAAAAGTGTAAAAAGTTACTTATATAAGATTATGGACAAATAAGTATTTAAACACATGGATCTTGTGATTCTTGGACAATCTTTGGACTAATCATGGACTAAGGACCCTAGATGTGTAAGACATGTGATATTAAGGGTTGTAATGGACTTGTAACAAAGTGGCTAAGCTAAAAACCTAGAAAAATCAAGTTTAAAAATGTTTTTAACAAAAACCCCAAAGGGTCTGATCAAATTCGAAATTTAACATATTGATTTTATATTTTTATAAAATAATACATCTCATGAGGATTCCAAAAAGGTAAGAAACTCGAAAAACTGATTTATAACGAAAGAGATGCGTAATTTACAAGTTATACGCTAATAAACGCGTTTATAAAAGAAATTTTATAAAAACAAGTTACAAACTACTTCTAATATATAAGATTGGTTATTTTCTCAGACAGTACATATTTTTAGGATTCCAAAACATTAAGAATCGTAATTTTTAGATCAATAACGAATGAGTTATAAATTTTGGAAGTTTACGATAATAAATAACTTTATAAAAATAATTTTATAAAAGTTACTGTTCATATCAGAGATATTTATTTTGAAAACATCATTAATTAGATAGAACTTTTAATTACGAATGCGTACTCGAAAGAATCACTAAAATCGAAGCTAAAACGAATAAGATACGACATTTACGGGTTTACGACGATTAATTTTATAAAAATCCATGAACAGTAAAAAGTACTATTCACCAAAGGACCCAAATTATGAAAATGTAATATTTTGATAGATCTTTCTAATACGAAAGCGTGGACGTAAGAAACATACAAATCAGGCTTAAAACGGAAAAGTTACGTCGTTTTTACTAAAGTAATATTTATAAACGTTTTTACTTTATAAGTGTTGTTTTACAAATGAAATTAGATGGTGATGTAGCTATATAGAATTATATATGGTATTAGTTAATCAAAGTACTTAGTACTCATACGGCATATAATTAATTAGGTTGCCTTCGGTCATACGCGAGACGTATACATTCATTTGATATCCATTTACCGTCCATTCACTCGAGGTGAGTTTATAGCCCCACGTTTTACTTGTTTTACATATACTTCACAACTTTTTGGGTGAGAACATGCTTGTTACCGAACTTATTTACATGGTTGGTTTGAATTTATTACATGTGCATTTACAATTCGTTTTACAAACTGGTCTACATACTCAATTACTTATTTTTGGATGAAATACAATACTTGTTTTTACTTATGGACACAACAACTTTACTTTTACCCAAATGATTACGGATTAGCTTAAGCGTATTGAACTGTGAATTATTCGAAGGGTAAGCGCGAATGTTATGAAATTGATCTATTCGGGTGTGACAGCCCCGTTCGGGTGATTAACTATCACCGGGCAAACGAACGTTATAGCATGTCGGAGCACAACATTTCCACGAACAATTACGGTGCCTTGAATAAAGTGGCATATATATGAGTCTACACAGCAGAAAAAAAAACAAAAACAAAATTTCATGAACTTAGAGTAATCGTAATCATTGTTTTATACACACAGGAATATTTACGTTGCCTTGAATAAAGTGGCAATACATACTTTAAACAATGGGGGTCCAACTATACATACGTTTTGGTGATTATCTAAATGGTCATGCAAACTTTACAACTCTTTGATTTCCAACAATCATTCGATTACATTCTTTGAGGAACATACAAGGATTGAAACAATCATACATACTTTACAAAACTTTAGTTTAACATTTATACTTAAACAAACCTATGAACTCACCAACTTTATGTTGACACTTTTTAAGCATGTTTTTCTCAGGTGAACAAGCTACTTGACATACTTGATGTGTATTGGAGTCTAAACAATACAAGATTACTTTTCAAATGACACGTTTAGAGGTCGTTCTCTCATGTCTTGTGCAATGGTATTATGAAGTAACGCTCCCGGAAACATATTCCGATGCGACCCATTTTTTGGGGTGTTACATGTTTGGTTAGTGTAGCGTGTTTTTGTATGTTCGGCAGTACATAAAGGTTAGAGCAGTAGCATTGTTGAAGGGAATGTGGTTTGAAGTTCATAGAGATTACTTGAGACAGAGAGCACTGGAGTGATCAGCCTCCAAGTGGGAGATTGTTGAGTTGTGAAGACTAATATAGGCCTCGATGTGTGTGGCGCAGGTGGCGCAACCCCAAGTTAATCCATATTCAACGATAGCTCAGGTAGAGCAGATCAGGTCGTTCAGATAGAGTAGGACAGGTGGTCCAGCGACTCTAGAACATGTTGTGTCTTATATCGTCTCTTCTCTCCCCTCTTGGTCGACTTAAACAAACACCCATCTTAGGGGTTTCTTTGTGTTTTGCTATTATTGGTGTTCACTTGTTCGTTGGTCCAGAACTAGCATTCGGGTGATATCGTTTGACATGTAGTGTGGATACACGTAGAGGTTATTTATTTTAAAAACTAGAAGTAGTGTTTGGTTCGCACGTTATTACACATGTGCGTGTACTCGAAGTGTCTTCGATTCGTTATGAGCTTGGTTGCTAAAGGTATGTTACCTTATTTTTGTTTATGGTTCTTTATGTGTTAATTATTTATGCTATATGTTATCTATATCCGCTGCATAGCTCGTTTAATACTAATGTAATATTAGGTTATTTAGATAACGATTTCCAACACTATTCATCCATACCAAAGAAGCTAAAGCAGGAGATGACATCTATAACTTTAGCATGGCCTTTTTCCCAAAGGGTAATTAACATTGTGGGACCACTGCCGATGACCTCTGAGGTGCCAGGTTCCTTGTCGTAGCTATGACTATTTACAAGTGGGTCAAGAGCGAAGCCCCTATTATTCCACAATGCGGAGCATATGAGAATTTTGTGATGGAAACATATTGTGTGCAGAATTTGGAAATCCCCCCAAATAATCATCTAGATAATAGGAAACAATTAGCTATGAATATTTCTGTCATTTTTGCCAAAATCTTGGTATACTTCAATGTTTTATTTGTTTACCTTCCCAAGGAAATTGGGCAGGTCGAGGTCAAAAACACGAGATATTGTTAAGGGCACATGGGGCGAGATTAGGAAAAACCCACAAGGATGGATGGATAAGTGTTACCACAAGTATTATAGGTACATAGGACAACATTGAAATCCAGCAATGGCGAAACTCCCTTCAGTCTAGTCTACGGCTCAGAAGCCGTTATTCCCATAGAAATAAGTATGGAAACAAAAAGAATCAATGAATTCAAGTTAGACAGAACGAGAAGAGGTGTAGACAAGAACTCGGTATTCTTAAAGAGCGAAGAGAATAAACTTCCATTAGAGAAGGCCATACAAGCACAAGATGGAAGGGTTACATACACTAACGTGTTATGACCATCTACATTTTAGCATGGACCTACGTACTTTGATTATTTGTGCAAGCAGAACAGAGTTCCAGGAAAAAATGGGACCAACATGGGATGGGGGGCCTTTCGAAGTTGAAGATAAGCCTAAGTTGATGGAGCCTACAAGCTTGAAACACTATTCTGTCTCTCCCGTTGATCGAAACATGGAATGGTTTAAACTTCATAAGTTTTTACATGTAAACTTGTTTTTATTATTTTGATTGTCATTGTTCTGACTATTTCTTTTCAAAAGGAATCTTTTTAAGTGTAGCATACTAAGTGTTCATACATGAGATGATGTAAATCTTACACTATTGATGAAATAGATTCCTTGCAAATCTTTTGTGTCGTTATTTACAACAAAAAATGTCGTAAGGCCACACTTAAGCCTTACTGTTATTTTATACCTAGTACTTAAAATTTTCAAACATCAAAAAGGATGTCGTTAGGCCACACTTGAGCCTTACTATTATTCAACATCCATAAAATTCATGTTAACTTCCTAAAGGTCTTCGTTTGAAATATTTTGGGCTAAAACAGAGCTGGTCGCAACCCTTTGTTACAAGCAAAGGACTGCTTGCAAACCTTTTGAACATTATAAGGCCACACCATAAGCCTGGGAGGAACTTCGCTTATTAAAGCGTGTGAACATTATCAAAAAAAGTATATAAGGGGTAAAGACTAAGCCCCCACCCCCACAGTTTCCCAAACAAACAATTTCAGAGGAAAATAAAACTACAAGCTATTGAAGTAGTAGCAAAATGTGGTCTACATCCCCATATGTTAATCCTTAAAGGGACATATTTAAAGGCAAACTCATGGGTTGGAAAAATTGTTATATATGAATGGACTACATATACCCATCGAGATTAATTACAAAAATATTCTTAAGGCCAAAGCCGTAGAACATAAAGTGCAAATGTCTCGGGTCATACCCACAGGATAGTCATAAATAACGCCTACTGGCGACTTCAACTACTGGAGCTCTCAAAGCGAATGTCTTAAAGTTTGACAGAGCAGGTGTGGGAATAAAGGCTTCTCAAGTTTCTACTACTGGGTATAAGAGTTTCTACTGCTGGTTGAAGAAACTACTGCTGGTGAAGATTAGAGAAAATAGTCTAAGTCATTAGTACTGTTTGTTTAATAGTTAGTGCTGCCAGCACAAAGTGTTAGTACTGTCAGTTTATTTGTACTGTTAGTTATAATAGTTAGTACTTGTTAGTTATATAGTTAGTATGCTAAAGTGAATATGCAGGATATATTAGGAATATAGATATGCATTGAATCACTTAACGCGTTTGTAAGCCATTAGGGTTTCTTGGTGTCTAAAAGACCTAAGGCATAGTTGTCATATAGATCTAGAAAATCATTTTCTCATTGTTAGTATTCAGTAGTATCAAGTTATTTTGTAAACTTTGTATTGTTCAATATATTGAAGTTTAACAAGATCTTGTTTTACTATTTCTGTTCTTCTTAGTATTACAAACTAGTTTATGTATAGTTGGTAGTATTCACAATCTTAGTTTCTATTATAGTTGTCTTGGATCTATCTGACACAACTAAGCTTTAATAAGCTAAGTAAGATTGTTCCAAAAAAAATTGGATCAACAAAGTTGGTTTCTAAGCTTGTTGAAAACTTTTGATAAGAATAACTTAACTCTACTCTAAGATCTGTTAGTCAAGAAAAGACGATAGTCACAATAAAAAACTTACCCAAACAGTGTATCCACTAAACTTTCCAGTACTCAAAAACTTAGGGGAGTATGCCTATGGAGCCATGAGGATGGAACAATACCTTAACTTTACTAATCATGCCCTGTCGGACTGGTAATAGTAAATGGTTGAATTTAGTTTCTCCAGTTGCATCAGCTTGTATTTCGGGCTGAAGGTCATATTCCTCCTAAAATGTCCTAAACAAAAAGTAGCAAGGAAAAATGAAACTAAAAGCAAAAAGCCTCTTTGCTAGCCATTCCTGATGATGCACTACGGAAGTTTTCTTGACCTCGCAGGATGATAAGTCCCTATTTGGGGGGAAAGCTATAAGCATAAGGTTTTGGATGGCAAACAAGGAATCAAAGAAAATGCAGAAGACCATTCTAAAGCAGAATTATGAAAACTTTCCTGCATTAAGTCAAGAAGGACTGGATAAAACCTATGTAGGATCGATATTCCTTAATGAAACACTGATATACTGTCAATTATGCGGAATCTAGTTGGCAGTACTAAGAAGAAACGACTCAGGATTAATCAAGACGAATTTGTATTACCACACTTTGAATCTGCCTAAGTTTGCAGATCCCTAATACAATACTAATCTCTAACTAATGCTTTTTCTGTTGTTGCTTTGTTGTTCGTGTTCGTCTCTTCTCTAATACCTTCCTAGAGATCCTTTTATAAACATAAGGATAACTCTAGTAGGTGTACAGTCCTTGTATGACATAAACACTAATCAATACTAATCATTAAAATAACTGTTACAAGATAATTACTATCATAACCGTTTAAATAATAATCCTTTAAGATTCCTTTATCCACGGCAGTACATTGACTTTTCCACACTAAGTAGGCAGTACTTCAATCTTCAACTTAGCAGTACTTTGACCTTTTGCTTAGCAGTACGTTGACCTTTTGACTTGTATTTCCCAACCAATACCTCCCTAACTTGAATTCTACTTGCTTGACTTCAAGTTTCTTGGATGGGCTGGTCTTCTTTTGTTCAGCATCAGTCTGTCTAGTCATTAAAGCAGTACTAGCCTTTATTTTTATGCTTCATCCTTTGAGCTGTATCTTGTACACATCTTTTGAGTATCTTGAATGTACCTCTTGTATATGAACTAAACACTTCTCTTTGTCTTTGCATCAAACAGATTGTTCTTCTCAGCATCATGTCTTCTCAGCAACATGTCTTCTCAGCAACGTAAATGGTTTTTATGAGCCTTTACCATGTTAGCCATTTGCTCCTTGGGCCTAAGTCAGTTCTTTGCGTACATGTCGACTCTCTCTCTCTCTGTTTTTTGAGCTCTCTCTATCATTAGTAATCCTGGTAAACTGAATAACCACTTCACACTCAGAACATGAATCATAGTGTGTTGTATACTATATGAACTTTAGGTAAGTCATTACAACCATTAAACGGATTTGATAAGTCATTTACCTGTAGCCGTTTTGCTCAGGACTAAGTCAAACTCTCAATAATAAAACATTGGTGAGTGAGAACCATTTAGTTGAGCAAAACTATTATAAACTATCAACGGATTGATGTTCTCTTTACCAAAAGCGTTTGCTTTGGAGTAGCCAATATTTCAGTGTATTACCTTTGGTGTATTGATACCATACAATTTTGTAATTGTCAACCATCAAGATTTGAGATGTCTTTACCAAAACTGTTTTGATTTGGACTAGTAAATTCTTATGTATGTTAAACATGGTGAATTTATTTCCATTTGCTGTTGGGGGTTAACCATCATCAATCACATAAAATAGTTTGATTTCAAACAATTTGTGACTTAACCTTTTTGCTCACTCAAAATCTTCACAATATTTCATAAACAACTTTTTTAAAACTAACAGTAATTTCAACAAGTACTGTTTGTTTTAATAATAGCTAATACTTCGAATAAAGTATGCTTTGTTCCACAGTTAAATAAAATCAAGTTATAAGTTTTGTTTCCCAATTTCTTTTAGCTTTGAGTTGAGGTTTATCTATGTTATTAACATTTAAGCTCACAAGGCTTAAGTGTAAAGCTTAGATGGATTTCAACTATAAAGATAAATTGATCTATGGTTAAGTTGAAAAGAGTGCACACATCTTAATCATTAATTTATTCTTGGGAGTGAAAAGTTCACAAGTTGTAAGTATAAGAGCTTAACCATTTGGACTTATATTGACAATGATCTTGTTTAATAGCTTTGTTTAGTCTAGTGAAAAGTCAGGGAAGACGAATTTTCCTCTTTTGTGCTCTATTAATCGGGAGTAGCCTATTTCAATGAGCCTAAAAGTTGCAAAATTGCAATGATTGCCATTAATGTGTTTCCATGAGATAAAATGTTGAGAAAAAGCTTAAGATGTTTAAAAAGGGGATTCATAAAAGGTGAAAACAAGGGCATTTTGGAAACTTGTTAGTTTACAAAGTGTACACTTAATAAAATTGCGTGAGGACACGGCAATCCTTTAGTTTGGGGAATTTTGATAAGTGTTAAATTGTATACATAAAATACCCAGGATTTCGCCAATAAAAGCCAAAAAAATATGCCAAAAGATGGAAATATGTGTGCTTTTGTGTCTCAATGTGCAGGAAAGGATATCAAAGTCAAAAAGAGCAAAAACGACCAAAACCGACAAGAAATGAAGAGACAAGTGATCAAGAGAAAGATTTGAAGCCAATATCAAAAGCCGGATCAAGACCGTGGTCGAGAAAAGTCAAGAAAGTAAAGAAAAGGACAAAGGAAAAATGACCATTATACCCTTTGAAGAGGATGCAAAAAGACTAAAATACCCTTTGGGCCCTTTCTACACCATTCACTTGTGCAATTAACCTAAACTTTCAAAACAAACGCGGGGTACGTTTCCTCCTAACAACCTATACCCGTTTTTCCCGCCAAAACTCGAACAAACCCAACTTCCCCAAATCCTTCTCCCGTCTCTTCCAACTCCACCCCACCTCGTATTTACAATCTCCACGTCATTTTTATGACGTGGCAGCCTCCAATTGGTGCGAACACATCATCATACATCATCAACGGCCAAGATTCAAATAAAAGACATCCAACGGCTAGGAATGCTTAGAGTTCTCATCTTCTCTTCATTTTCAACTATAAATAGGAGCTTAATATTCAGTTTTATAGGGAGTTAGAGAGTTAGTTCAATTTTCTTTGTAATTTTCTCTTTTTAGCTTACGTGTACTGTTCATATTTTCGAATTAAGCTTTTAAATCTTTCAAGTCAATTGTACTCCTTGTTTCATATCTTGTACTCTTCTTTTAAAAGTAATAAAGCTATTAGAGTTGTGTTTGTGTTCAAGTTTTCAAGAAATAAGCCAGTTATAGTTAATAAGCTTGAAATAAGCTCAATTTAGCTTATTTTGTTTTCTTTTGTTCTAAAGTTGTTCAAATGTTGTAAAAAGTCTTTTAAATACTGAATTTGTCTACTTTAGTTCAATAATGTTCATTTGAATTCAAGTTGATCAAATTTGGAAGCAATGAGGAGTAATAAGCTCATTTCAGCTTATTGAGCTTAAGCTCAGGTTTTAGAGGCTAAGGTAGCCATTAGGAGATTGCTTTTTAAGGTCACTCACTCAACAAGAGTGACCTAGGGTCAGAGACTACAATTCAAAGGTTTAGCTTCATGTTTTTAATTTCAGCAGTCAAATAGCTTAATTCATTTGCTTATTGTATTGTCTTTTTGTGTGTTAAAACCTGTTCAATATTGCTTAGTTAGGTTAGAAATTCAAATGTTTTAAAGCTATTGTAGCTAGAATTCATTAAAATTTCATTTCTTCAAATTCTGTCCTTTAGAAAGGTTAAGCTAGGTGAGTAACTAGTGAATTTTAGAACATAAGCCTTAGATTTAATTGATTAGATAGCTTAATTAGTTGAGTTTGAGATTGAGTAGATAAAAGGTTTTAGCAGTTATAGTTTTAAAATAGATTTTAAGTGAAATTCAGTTTGGACAGTACTTCTTAAAGAGTGTTTGGTATAAGGTGCTGTTGACTCTTAAAGTCAACAAGACATTGTCAAAATACTTTACATAGTTGAGATTTTCAGAGTAATCAAGTTTTAAAAAGGTTTTGAAAGTTAGATTTTAGATCTTCAAGATTTAGAGCTTAAAAAGCTTTAGCTAGCACCAGGACATTTTAAGTGTTAAGTAGATTTGGAATTAGAATACTCATAGCATTCTAGTGTTCAAACTTGGTTAGTGTAAATTTAGAAACATATAGCTAGATAGTTTATGAGTTCTAAACTAGAGATTTAGCCTGCATTTTAAGCTTTTGTCAATTACATCAGTATAAGCAGTACTTACTCAGTAAGTACTGCTTGTTGCTCATCATTTTTAAGCTGTTTTTTAGTACTTGTAATTAGGTGATAAGAACTTAACTTTAGGAAATTTTGTAGTATTCCATTAGCTTTATATAAATCATCTCTTAATTTTCATTTCTCAGCTTTAGACTAGCTTTTATGATCTTGCAAAAGTGGTATAGCAGCAGCTGAGATTTCTTGCTTATTTCTTTTGGATTCTTATTTTCTAGTTGTTCATTCCAAATTCCTTGTATCTAGATTTCTTTTATGTTCATAGAATAGCTTATTTTCAAAATTTCAGTTTCTAGGATTTAGAGTTGAGCTAGTTAGCTTATTAGGAGTTGCTTAATAATAGTCAATAAGCTGAACCTTAGTTTTTTAAGATCAAATTTCTTGTTAATCTAGTTTTCATTTAGCTTATTCCTTTTTAGATATCTTTAGTACATATTATAAGTTTCATGTAGATTCTTTTGGTTCTTGTTTTCATTGAGTAATAAGCTAGATATAAGCCATAGTTTAGAAAAGTTAGAATTTTAAACAAACACCATAGTTTCTGTAACTCAGATTAAAAAGTTAAATTTTCAGCTTATCTAGTTGTTAAAAGTTCAAAGTGCTTTTGTTAAAGTTGTAGTATATAAGCTCAGGTTTAACTTTGCTGTTTTAAGTTTTTGCTTATTTTCACTTTTGTAATAAGCTCAAAATTGCTTAAGTCGTAGGGTTTATTTGGTACTTTTTCAATAGTTAAGGGTGTCCTGTTTTCTCTATAGTGTAAATTTTTGATATGTACCCCGCCTATCCTTTATTTTCATTTGTTGCACTTTCTACCCTGTCTTTTAGGATTAATAAAATCGGATTTATATTTTTAAAATTAGTTTAATAAAATTAGGGTTTAGGTTTTAATTAGCAAAATTAGGGTTCAATTGCTTAGTAAAAATTGGGCATTTTCATACCATTAAATTTCTGCACATTTTTAGTTGTTAAAAATCATTTTTCTTTATTTTTCCAATTAATATTGTATTTTCTAGAAATTTAAATAGGTTTTAGTAATTTCTTTTTCTTAAGAAATTCATAGAAAATACAAAAATAGCTGGAAAAATCTAATTCTTTTTGTAATAATTTTTTTTTATTCTAGTATTTTTGAAAAATAAAAATAGATTTTTAGTGTTAATTTTTAGAAAAAGTTTATTTTTAGTAATTCATTTTTCTTTAAAAAATCATAGAAAATTCAAAAATAGTTTAAAATTCTAATTTTTTCCTAAAACTTTCTTTTTTATATTTGTAGGTTTTTTAGGTATAAATTTGTTAAAAGTAGTGCCTTAGATTTTAAATTTCAGTTTTAGCTCACGTTTTTAATTTTCGTGTATTAAAATTTCGTGCTAGTTAATTGTTTTTAGTTTCTTTAATAGTTTCTATAGTTTAATTGTGCTATTATATTAGTAGTATAATTCAAAATTCAAGAAATCCTTTATCCATTCTTAAATTCGATTACTGAATTTTCACTGAAGTTCAAATTCCGACGTTGTTAGGATACGACCCGAGAAGAAATACTTCCCGGTTAAAAATATATATATTGTGTTTTCTTAAGTGAGATTTTATCCTTTTATTTCTCTTGTTTGAGAAGTAATTGGGAAGAATTGTCATGGGATTTATACTATACATATATAAATTTCACTAGTGCTTATACACGCAACCAAATTTTGGCGCCGTTGCCGGGGAAGACGTGAACGATTTTTGAGGATATTCGTTGAAGTAGAGTTTTGAAGACCCTTCCTTCTTGGAAGTTACTTTGCTATTTTTGGATATATACTATAAAAATACAAAACGATCATTAATTCGATTCCTATCGAATTAGTTAAAATAAATAAAAAAATAAATAAAATAAACAAATTTGGATACTAGCTATCCATCTTAAACCATTCCAATAAACAACAAAACTAATCGTGAGTTACTTGCGAGGTACGACGGACCTTCGAGTTTACAAACTATAAGGTGAGTTTAAGGAAAGGTGATAGCTACTTGCTAAGAAGTCATTGCGGCTCGCTAAGCTTTTCCGCTCACTTGTGCGTAATCTTGGAGACTTATCGTGAAGCTTGTAATTAACGGTTGCCAAAAATATTTTTCTTTTTGTTTTCCTTCCTAATAAATACTAAAAATTGTAAATTTTCCCAAAAATAATCTTCCCTAGTACACATTATAAGCTTTTTATAGCTTCTTTTGGTTTTTACTTTTATTGAGTAATAAGCTAGAAATAAGCCAAAGTTTGTTAATCGTCGACGTTCTCGACAACAACAAGAGGCAATCCCTATTGTTGATAAGGATTCGATTCCAATGGCCGATGACCGACCTATGGCCGAACAACTTCAAGCTCCCACCGGGGGGGTTTGAAAGTGCTATAGTTGTACCACCCATCGATGCTCAAAACTTTGAACTAAAATCCTCTCTCATTAATCTTGTTCAAAATCGAATTTTTCGAGGAGATAATGATGAGGAGCCTCATGCTCATATTC
>BQNB010140859.1:6915-17352 GCA_026074375.1 Tanacetum coccineum | reverse complement strand
TCATGATCAGGAGTTGGAGGTTTTTCTGGTTTCTTGAACCAATCATGCTTAGAAGCTTCCTTAACATTGGGTTGATTTTCAATGTTACCTATGTCATCTCCTTGATCTTGTGTCATCTCGATGTCTGCAGTCTCAAACACTGGTTCTTCTGCTTGAGCAGACTTGCCAGATGATTTAGACTGATACTTTAAGCCTTTGGATGAGCTAGACTTAGAATCTTTTGACTTAGAGCCTCTTGATGGTTTAGCATCCTTGTTTGTCTTTCATTTCTTCAACCCTTGGTTTGATCCAGCTGGAGGGTCTTCGTCTTTGTCTTCATCTTCACGGTCTCTCTTTAAGGAATATACATTACCATATGACGAGAAGAGATCTTTTTCAAGATTGTAAGATTTGACCAGTCTATCATAGAGTTCTCTGTGTTCTAGAGCAGCTTGATACGGTCTACTTTTCTCTATCTTATCAAGAAGAATCTTCTTCAATTCAAACTCTATAAGTGACGCTGCTGCCTCATATGTAGACATAGGTTGAGAAGAAGATTTAGCCAAGACGACATTCTCAAGTGATTCATTGATAGTACTCTGGATCACAGGAGCGGCAAAGTCTGATACTTCCTTAGGTAAAATCTGAGGCAATAGACTTTTGACTTCATCCTTTATAATGTCTTTAATTGATTTCTTAACAACATCTATGTATAACTTCCTCTCTTCTTAAGCTTTCTTTTCAAATTCCTTAGTGTATGACTGGAGAGCTATTCTTGTAGCATATCTAATTTTTGTACTCAGAAGGTCATCCACCATTATTGAAATTTAAGATTTGACATATTTGAGAAGTTGTGCAGAATGGTCAGCTTGTTTGAGTTGAGATAACTCCTGTTTTAAGGTAGAAACTCTTTGATCGAATCCAAACATGGAAGAGAAATTAGGAAGTGTAGTAATTGAGGTTGTAGTTGAAACGGTTATTCTTGTAGGAAAAGGTGTCGTCAGTTGGGAAAGAGGTATGATCATTGATATAGTTAGAGGAACGGTTGTAGTATGTGTAGTAGAAGTTTTCGGGATGGTCGTCTCTTGCACAGTGAAAAGAGAGGGTGCTTGAGTGCTTGACTCTTCCTGACGAATCTTGACATTCATCATAGAAGCAACTTCATCGACTACTGGTGGAACGTTATCCAAGATGAGAAATTGACTAACAAAGTTGGATGAAACAGAAGAGCTTTGCTTTGAACTTTCGGTCTTCTGTGAAGAAGTGAGTGTCACATGTGCATCTTCTATGACTTGCTCATATGACATTTCTTAAGAAACATTCTGATCAGCATCAGTCATCTCTGCATCACCTTTACTTTCTTGTTCATGTTCTGCTTCTAATGATCTCACATCCACATCCTTATACAGATCATCATCCTCTTCTTCATACACATTTTCATTATCATCATCAGATTCATACTCTTCATCATGTTCTTCTTCGTCATAATCTTTTAAAGTAAAGGAAGGATTCACATCATCATCATCTGAATCAATCCTTTCAATATCATGTGCATCATTACCATCATCATCTTCATTTCCACTATCATAATCATTAGCATTTTCATCATCATTGACATCATTACTTTCATCTTCATTGTTACCCCATGATTCATCATCACTCTCAGATTGATATTTAGGTACACCGGGAACCCCTGGTTTAGTACCAGTTCCTTCATCTGTACCAGATGTCTTGCGTTGTTGCTCATCAGGAACCCCTGATTCAAAATCAGTTCCATCACCTGAGCCACTTGCTTAAGAGATATGAAAGTCTTTCTTGCTTCTCTTTGTAGCTTCCTTGAGTTGAGCTGCTTTCGATAGAGCTACATCAGAAATTATTTCTATACCTTTACTTCTATCAGCCTTAGCTGGTGCTTTCTTCTTCGATACAGATACACTAGGAGTATCTCTGATGACAACACTAGCTGTTGGCATAGTAGTAGACTTCTTGGCAGGTCTCTTAACTCTTTTAGCCTTCTTGACAGGTTATGCTTCTTTGACAGGAGATAATTTTCTTGAGGGTGAAGCAACTTTCTTATACTTCTTTGCTTTCCTGGGAGGAACTTTTCCAGTAGCAAAGTCATAGTAAGTCTTGTAAGCTTTAGAATCTTTGATGTCTTGATTGATCATATCATCAGGAATCAAGGCTCCATACTGCTGATAATCTTGTGTCTTGGAGACAAATTTCAATGTACCAAGCAGTGAGTCATCACGAATTGTGTGAAGATTGATCCTGTTCCTCATAGAGATTGTCTTGTCCTTAGAAATGAAGTGGTTGATGATAACTTTGGTGAATCTTGGGTAGGGCATGTGCTCTTTCCTTGCTGAACTTATTTCTCTGTTGTCAGCTTGATACATAAAGTCTTCCCATAACAGAGCAACATAGTCAACATTCTTCTTATTGTACATACCCCACAAGATTTTAGCTCGTGATTCGCTAAGTCTATCAAGTCTTGTTGTTTTCCCAGAAATGCACTTATTGATGATTACATCAAATGTTCTCCAAGGATGGTGCATTTGATCAGTATGAATTGCAGATAACATATTACACTTGCCAGAATAGCCAAGTTCCTGAATGAATATAACCAAATCTTCTTCTGAAGGTGGTGCAATAAAGTCTTGGTTGAGAATTCTAGGACATATCTGAATAATTTCACGAAAGACTTTCATATCAACTCGGAACTTCTTCTTTTCCAGCTTGAACCGATAAGCATCTGTATCTTTAACCTTTTAGATGGTGTTCCAGAATTGATGCATGTACACTTCATGCACTTCAGCAGTGATTAGAAATGCGGGATAGCAAGGAGATAGCTTGAGATCATCCAAGGTGACTTGATATGTTTCTTCTCTTTGTGGTTTGCTGAATGCAATTCTTGCATTGCATTTTTCAATCTTTAGTCTTTTCTCAGGAGCGACCAAAGAATTGTCGAGTGCAACTTGTTGAGTAGCAACTGTATTCATGTCTCTGCTAAGAATAGACCAATGCAGTTTATATACAACCAAATTCATATATTACTGAATGACCTATTCTGATTCATGGAGTTCAACTTAGACAAGTAATAGTCAGACATTAGTAGGACAAAGTTAACACATTATCAGGCATTTAGACAAAGTGTGGGACGAAAGGCATTAGTCAGAAAGTTAACTTAATGGTCAACAAACTAACTATAGGTCAAACACAGTTAATTCAGCCATTCACATGAGATATAAGTAAGATTTAACCTAAGATGAGTTATCAAGTTAAAACATTTAGGAAAAAATCAATTTATCATCCATGTATAAATCGCCGCCTAAGACCATGTATAAATCGCCGTCTAACCTTTTGTGTATAAATCGCCGTCTATGCTCTTAAGTATAAATCGCCGTCTATAGGTTTATGTATAAATCACCGTCTAAGCTCTTATGTATAAATCGCC
The DNA here is from genome assembly GCA_026074375.1 of Tanacetum coccineum. Classification (NCBI taxonomy): domain Eukaryota; kingdom Viridiplantae; phylum Streptophyta; class Magnoliopsida; order Asterales; family Asteraceae; genus Tanacetum; species Tanacetum coccineum. The sequence goes on along the minus strand of BQNB010140859.1, from coordinate 13,919 downwards.
GTCTAAGATATTATGTTTAAATCACCGTCTAGATCTTATGTATAAGTCGCCGTCTAAGATCTTATGTACAAATCGCCGTCTGGATCTTATGTATAAATCGCCATCTAGACAAGCATGTATAAATCGCCGTCTATGAATTCGTGTATAAATCGCCGTCTATATACACAAACGTACAAAACGCCATCTATAAACATTGATATATACATTCTTTCATTTTTTGGCACTTATACATCATACACATGTGAACCAATCATATATAATCATACTCTAGCAGATATATCAAGAATTTAGCCACAAATTTTCATTTAAAGCATATAACGAGTGAATTATCACTCGTTGGAATCAAACACATAAACTTTACATCCAAGCGTTGGATATTCTCATACAAATGCATTTAAGAAAGGTTATTGACACAAACTAAACACAAACCCACCACATTTATCAAGTCTTTCTCTAAAACCCTAATATTCGCACACAAGAATAATTCAAAACCCCTTTGAATGTTTGACCCATGATAAACTGCTATGGACGAGTAGTCTATACACCTCAAGCATCAAAAGCCCTCAATCAATTTTGGAATTGGTTATCTTTTGATTTTCATGAACCCTAAACCAATTTCTAGGGCAATCGAGCTAAAAATCGAATAAGAAATAAATTCCTTTTGCAGATAAGATGTTTAGATGAAGAGGAACACATTTGTAATTTACCTTATAGCTTGAAATGGTCTGATTCGAGTGTTCTTGTGAATGACAATTTTGAAGGTGAGGAGGGAAAAGTTTAAGTGTGTGTGTTACTGTCACGAAGGAGAGGGAAAGGGGGTGTTTGTGTTGAAACTTTGTGAGTTTCGCACAAATGCCCCCTAAACTATTAAATCCTTTCTAATTTTCATAATAAGATTACTAAGGCATACTATAGTTTAACAATTGGCACAATTAGTCTCTAAAGTTTATACTACAATGCTTAGCAACTTAATTTTGCTATTCACTCCCTAAAGGCATAAACATATAACAATTAAGGTACAAATAGGCTAAACTTAGTTAAATCCCCTTTAATTGTCAACCCCTATTGTATAAAACCTTTTTCCATTATCACAAACTAATTTTATGAAGAAGAAATTATTTGACATTCTCTCCCCCTCAAACAATGACCCGTTTTTTATTTAAAGAGCTGTAGTCATTGTTTGAGTGGTCAAATGCCTTGAAAAATCATTTTCTGATGAATTACTGAGATGATTATTTTATTTTTGAAAACTCAACACCATGAAAAATAAGATTTCTCTTATTTTGACACATAAGCGCACTGACACGTACACTAATAGATAAAGAAAGCGCGGGTTGTGTTGCAAAGTAAACACAAGCCTTTGCATGGTCATAAAGTAGACCATGCCCGAGAATAAATTCCCGTTGAGAGGTCAACTTTTCTTTTTGAAATACTTGCCTTTAAGATGATGACTGGGTTGCTATCAGAAATAATAGCAAGCCATTTTTTGGCATGTTTTAAAAGCTTTTAAACTTTTGCTCGAACTTTATTTACAACCTCTTATCATTATTAAATGATATTTCTAAGGCCGTAAATGTTATCGATTTTTAGAAGACATGCAAGAGATACATATTTTTATATTTTTCTGATTTTTTAAATTTTTAAATTTTCTTTTTGAAAAATTTATGTAAAAGATTTTTTTTGTGTTTTTATGCTTTCTTATGTACATATGATACAGTATATATCGCGAGTAACCACCTTTACTCGTCCCGTTCCTCCGTCATACGTTTTAGTGTTTCCGGAGACATGCTTCTCATACCGAGCTTTTCGATCAAGAAATTAAATCTTTCTCTTGGCAAGGGTTTGGTAAAGATGTGAGCCAGTTGATATTCCGTCCGAACAAAGTAGATTTCACTATTCCATTCTCTACCCGCTCCTTTATAAAATAGCATCGTACATCAATGTGCTTGGCTCTTGAGTGTTATAAGTCATTGCAGCATAAAGCAATCGCACTTTTGTTGTCGCAGTACAGAGGAATCTTATTAAATTGAAAACCATAATTTGTTAGCTGTGAACGCATCCATAGGATTTGAGTACAACACCCAGATAAGGCAATATATTCCACCTCTATACCCGATATCGCAGTGCTCTTTTGCTTTTTGGAAGACTAGCTAACAAGTTTATCACCTAAGAATTGAGCGCTTCCTAATGTACTGCGTCTAGTCTCTTGACACCCCACGTGATCTGCATCTGCATATGCTGTAAGAGACATACCAGTATCCTTAGAGTACTAGAGACCCATGTTAATGGTTCCCTTTAGGTATTGAAAGATCCGTTTAACCGCATTTAAGTGTTTTTCGGTAGGCTTTGCCGGATACCTGACACATAAGCAGACTGCATAAATAAGGTCGGGTCTACTGGATGTCAGATACATGAGGGATCCAATCATGCCACGGTAAAGTGTAGCATCAATAGGTGTCCCCTGTAGATCTTCATCCAGTTTATTCTTTTCCACCATAGGTGTGTCTATAGAATCACTAGTTAACAAACCATATTTTTTAATAATTTCATAAGCATATTTTGATTGGTTTAAGAAGATGCCTCTAGGACTTTGAGATATTTGTAATCCTAAAAAGAATGACATCTTCCCCATCATTGACATCTTGAACATAGTGGTCATCAGATTAGCAAACTCATTACACATAACAGTATTAGTGGATGCAAATATTATATCGTCAACATAAATTTGTACCAGTAATAAGTCATTTCCTGCTTTCCGTGTGAAGAGTGTTGGATCCACTGCACCTTTGGAGAATTGTTGTGAAACGAGGAAACTTGACAGCATGTCGTACCATGCATGCAGTGCTGGTTTGAGACAGTAGAGAGCCTTGTTAAGATTGTACACATGCGATGGGTTATCCTAATCCATAAATCCTTCTGGTTGAGAAATGTAGACCTCTTCTTTGAGCTCGCTATTTAAGAAATCCGTTTTGACATCCATTTGGAAAATCGTCATATTCTTGTTGGCTGCATTTGCTATGAAGATACGGATGGCGTCTGTTGATCCCACTTCAATAAATCGAATTCCTTTAGCTTGTTTAAGGTTTAGTTATATTAGATAAATCTAACACAACTATAGTAGAAACTATGTTTAAATGTATTAAAGATTATGCAAAATCTAATCTTTAATATTAAGAAGAATTATCAATGAAACAATAATTTAATGAACATATAATTCAACAAATAAATAATAATACGAATACTCTCAAAGTATTAGGGTTACAAAGAGCTTGAAGCTATGAATTATACGTCTAAGACTTCAAAAGATTGATTAAAGATTGATAAAAAGGATATCAAACTCTATGCCCTAGGAACTCCTTTTATACACCAAGGAGCCCTAGTCGGCTTACAATACTTTCCTAAGTATCCATAATATTTTCTATAAACAAATAACTTAATACATATCATATAAGCAGTACTAACAACAAACAATACTAACTTATTAACCTCAGCAGCATTAACTTATCTCTAAGCAGTCTTAACCTTAAGCAGTATTAATATTCAATAGTAGTAGTAAATTTGTACTAGCAATAGTAAACACTTAGCATATTTTCACTAGCAGTACTAATATTCACTAGCAGTAGTAACTGTGTACTAGCAGTAGTAAACACTTTGCATATTTTCTTTAAAGTTCATGAGCAGCACTAAATCCAGATGAGCAGTATTAACACAAACATGAGCAGCAGTAATTCAAACAACATCAAAAAGACTTTTAATCCCAGCAGCCTCTATTCTTGCAAACGGTGCAAATGATTCCTCGAAATCGATACCCTCCTCTTGCCTGAATCCATGAGCAACTAGTCTTACCTTATTCTTTAGTACTCCACCACATTCGTCAGTCTTGACCTTGTAAATCCATTTTATTTTGATCAACATGACTTTGTTTGGACACGACACCAATTCCTAAACTTGTAGCCTTTCAAATTCATGAATTTCTTCTTGCATTGCATCAATCCATGACGGTTCGGTCATTGCTTGTTTGAAGTTCTTTGGTTCTATAGAAGTTAGGAAGGCATCAAAATAACACCACATGGCATCAGGCTGTAGTTGCTTTCTGGTGGAGACAGAATGAGAAGGATCTTTGATTATATTTTCTATAGGATGATCCTTAGTCCATCTACCAAGTGATTCGAATGGAGTGTGGATTGGTCTCAAATTAGATGATGATCCTTGACAAGTCGAGTCTTCATGAAGAGATTCGTGAAGTAAATCATCATGAAAATGCGGTGTTTTTGGTGATTCTTCAAAACCTTGAGAATAATTAGAGAATGTTCTTGTTCTTGTGTTGATGGGATACTTGTTGATGGAGCATCTTGGTCAATTAAAGTTGACACATGTGAATCAGCTATATCAACAACTCTTGGTGTAGCAGCTACTTGAATTAGAGAAACAGTACTCGGTGGAGGATTGAAGTATTCATCAAACATCGGTTGGAACAAACGATCCCAATCATTTCTGGTTGGTAGGATACAAGGTTGTTGAGGAATAGGGTTTGGAACGAGTCCTGAACTGGATGTTGCAAGAGTCATTAATTGAAGCCTGAGTCCTGAACATAATTGTTTAGAAGCTATCATTGTCAGCTCATCAAACGTTACATGAATAGTTTCCATGATTTTCCAGGTTCTCCTGTTATAGATTCTAAAAGCTTTCTTTGCGGGGGCGTAACCAACAAAAATACCAATATCGGCCTTTGCGTTTAGTTTACCCAAGTCCTCACTGTCATTGGTCGGATAACAAAGTGACCCAAAGACATGAAGAAATGATAAATCTGGATTCTTATCGTGCATCAGCTCATATGGAGTTTTGTTGTATCAGAGACAGACCAGGAAATGATTTTGGGTATAACAAGCTGTATTGATTGCTTGAGCCCACAAAAATAATAGATCTTTTGAAAATATCAACATTGTGCGAGGTAGCTTCCACTAGAGTTTGGTTTCGTCTTTCGACAACGCCATTCTGTTTTCAACCAACCCATTCTGTTAAGTGATTACGAGGCAACATATTGAGAGATCGAGTGCGAGCGATGTCCGATAACACACATCATAACAAATCTCGAGCAGAGACTGATTGACCAAAATAATTCCCATATCTGTTCTATAATAACATATACTTCTGTGCAATATACAAACGGAACTAGCAAAATTTCTTGATGCACTTGAATGATATCTTTAGTGCTTCACACACTTTTTTTCTTAGAAAATTGTACCCAAGTAAAATCGTGAGTAATCGTCAACAATCACCAAGATATACATTTTCCCCAGTTAAGGTTCACTACACGCATCTAGTGTAGCGCAGCAAAAGATTCATATGCAGAAGATAGAAGTTTCTCTTATGGTTAATGCTCATCAGCCTTGGTTGATGAGAGGATTTTTCTTTCTGTGCTTTTGACCTAATGCACATGCATAAGCACATATTATATTTTCCTACTTAATTCAAGACTTTTGAATGCCTCGTGCAGAGATCTTCTCTTCTTTGGTAGCTTAATTAGTAGAATCTGACAGTTTGAGTGAGATAAACCAACGGGTGCCCTAACCATCCCCCCCCTCCCTGCCTCATATCCTTGAAGCTATAGACAAGATAACCAGACATCATAATAAAGTCTTTAGAGCATGTCATCAAAGAGAAAATGTGTACAAGTTAGTGTCTCTGGATTCCTGAATAGTATGATCAACACCGGTCTAAAATCCAAAATAAAGCAAGTGTTTTTTGAAAATCAACTTTCAAGATCTAGTCACGTGGCTAATTGTCCAACAAAAACCAAGTGTGTCCGAGTCCATACAACATAAAATCATCTCTGCTGATATAGTTACATTGCCACAGCTGAAATCAGCCATAGCCCATATAACTTTTGCAAATCATGGTGTCATTTCCGAATCTAACAGTTCCTATAAATTTACTAACGAAGTTCATGAGCTGAGAGCGGTTTCCTGTCATATGTTTTGAGCATTCAGAGTCTAGATACCAGAGAACAATCTGGACAACCTGTCATTGACAAGAGAAGAAGAAGATGGAACATCTGTAGCATTAGATCCCCAAGAATAATTGGGTTCTGAGTTGTTAGCACCCTTAGATTCTACAATCTTAGCTTGTTTACTCGAACCTATAGATTTTACTAGTTTAGGTCTCCTGCTATAGACTTTAATCTCTGGTTTTTGTGTTTCTATTGAGTGAGAAGTGGTTTCCTTAGGAGGCACTAAGTTAGCTGAAGTGAACCTAGTTAAAGGACACGAGTTAGCAACTAAAGTGAAAAGTTTTCCTATTGGTTTCCATTGGGTTTAGTTCCTGAGCCCTTAAGTCTTTTAGTAGATTTAAACATAAAATCCCCTAAGTGTTACTTAAGCTGAAGTCTTTCAGTTTGAGTCACTGAAGTTTCTTCAGCTTCAGCTCTTCGGGTCCTTAAAAGATTGGGAAGTATCTTTACTTCAGTTTATGCAGCGATACAAAAACTTAAGAAGGCCTTTGGAAAGAGCTTCAGTTAAACTTGGTTGACAATTCCAAGCTAAACGTTTTCTATCTCTTTAACAGAAGATTGAAATGTTTGTTTCACTTTTAAAAGGTTTACAAGGCGAGAAAAAGATTGCTTTATGTCAAAAGGAATAAAGCAATATCCTTTGGAAAAGGTGCTTCCAAAATTGGTATAGAAGTACAATAACTTTCCTTAAAGGACTGTACCTGGTACTTTAGAGCACGTTTGCATTAAATGATATCTTAACCACCCATTGGATGCATGACACGCGTACTAGGTTAACTTGTAAACCCTAATCCCTTTGCCTATAAAAGGAAGGGGATTCCCAGAGTAAATGTCATCTCTTCTAATTAATGTTAAACACATTGAAGAGTTCATTTATCTCTCAAACAAATTGAATAGAAACTGTTGAAGCTAAAGCTTTAGTTCTAGTCGAATAGTTTGTTTTCTTATTTCTCATAACTTTGGTTAGAGAATAAGTTTGAAGGAGATAACACCC
>BQNB010140857.1:0-16247 GCA_026074375.1 Tanacetum coccineum | reverse complement strand
TTGTTTATTCTGTTTATGTGATACGACGTATTCAGTTCGCTGAATCCGACGTATTGGTTATTTAATAATTTTTCTAGTAAGTTTATTTCAGGATGAATGATCCCAACATGACTATGCAAGAATATATCAAGTTTGAAAAAGAAAAAGCTCGTAGGCGTGGTCAGGTGTTTAATTGGCAAACTGCTACATACGAAAAGATCAGGGTTAATGACAACCTTAGATCTGTGGAAGCGGAATTCCCAGCTATTATCATTAGCGATACCTTTGCACCTCAGGATGCACTTTAGTACAAATCTCAAGTAAGTTCTCCTATCAACGATGAAATCGACTTTAGAATATCATTTGACGAATCCGACGATGAACAAAAACTCGTTTTCTTATAAAATGATTTCTGTCAAGGATTTAAAAACGGATTCAGAAAATGATAATGAAAAAGTCATGCCTTCAATTCCATCACTTGAGCCTGCGATCAGTTATTTTGAAGATTTAGACTTTTTTAAAGATTTTGAGAATGAATTTCCAGCCATTGTTTACAATGATGCTCAAACGTCTAAATCAAATTTCTTAACTGAACCCACTTTAAGTCCTCAACATATCGATGAATTTGATTTGAAAAGTGAAACATCATTGTCGGAATGTGATGAAGAGGAAGAAAACGTTACATACTTTAATGATCTATTTCGTTTTAACGTAATTTATCCTGATGATTCAAAATCGGATAAGGACAATGATGATGATGATGAAATCGATATTAAACAGTCTTCTGGGGGTGATGTAATAAATACTGATGATGGTGCCTTTGCACATGCGTCAAATAAGCTTTTGGAAACAGGTCATGATACATTAAATGAATTTTTCAAAGCTGGAATTTTTGTCAAGGAATTAAATGTTAATATCATGGCTTGTAATTTTCTTATCAAAGGGATGTCATTCATTTTCGTAATCAAGAATTTGTATGTGCCATTTGGCATCCCGTTCGACCCCAAATTGTTTTATAAGGATGGGATTAAATTGGGGCAAGTCTAACTTAAAGATTTTTTCTGTAAACAAAAGTGCTTGCCGAGAGACAACCCGGAATGTAATTTTCAATTTTTATCGAGTCTGTCTTCCCAGATTTTCTATACGGCGTATCCAAACCCCATAGATATGGCGTATTGACCTTATAGACGTTATCCAGTCTTTATTTTCAGCACAGTCTATACGACGTATTCATTAAATGAATACAACGTATACAGGTATCAATACGGCGTATCCTGGGGTATGGATACGGCATATCGACTTCCTGTTCAGTTTTAGGTGTTTATTTTGAATCTAACCAAACGAATACACGGAGATAGAATTGCATTTGTTTTTTGAGAATTTACACAGCACCTTGTGAAAGAAATATCAACGAATATTGGTGGAGAATTTTAAATATCTGGAGATCTTGAAGTGTTGGAGTCTTGAAACTTCAAGGCGGCTGTTCAACACAAAATCTTGCTCAATAAAGCTACATGGAGAATCACTGTCGAGCAAAAATCAGGAGAGTTTCTCATTCTAATTCTTTTTAAATTCATGTATTTAATGTTTTATATATACAACGAGGACGTTGTATAATTCAAGAGGGGGGATTGAATTAGAATGATCACTTGTCTTATTTTTCACAATAAAAGGCTTAAATTATTCTCAAATTTAAATTTTTTCAAGCATACTTTTGTGAAATTACATGTTACATAACCCGTACACAATAACCCTTGATAGATATTGATTTAGCCTTTCCGTTTCTAAATGTTTAACCAAGTTCCACAAAATATGAGTGTGTCGGTGATGTTGTAGACTTTAGAACTTGGCTTGGTATATCACTCGAGACCACAGTGATGAGTACTATGAATTTAGATGGTGTAACTTGTTTAAATTGGTAAATTTTAGGATTACACCCAAATCGCTATTTAGTGTTGCTTATTAACTAACTACACCGGTTAGTTAACCTCCAGTTTAAACCCTTTTCCACTCTCATCTTTAGAGTGGATGAATCCACTAAGACAACCCGTAGAGCAATCTTAGGAATTTACACCAATATTTGTTTCGTTACACCCTACCCTTAACCTACCCATGGTAGATTAGTTTAATTTACAGTTGCTAGTTGCTTTAAAGTGTAAAAAGTTTGTATTTCCTGAGGTCTTGTGTCATTTTATATCTTTCGGTACGGTTGGAAATTTGCACATACAAATGAGAATGTATATTAGTCGTCAAAATTAATGTGATTTTGATTCGTCACAATTATTGGTGAATTCGAAAGAATCGTTTGGAAAACTATCGAAGGAATTATCCGGAATTATTATGATCGTGAAGGTGGTGAAACTACACCAAGATTTGCAGCATAGTTATGAAAAAAATCGAAAAAATGAGAAAAATTCAAAAAGAGAGAAAGAAAGTTTGAAGATAATCGTTTCGCAAAAGAATTTACCGAAGGTATTACTGATGATAGATTAGTCGTTGATACGTCTTAAAATAATCTAACGATGTAAAGGTATTGTACCAAAGTGGTAGATATCGGCCACTTACCTTGTAGAAGTATGTAAAGGTTTTAGGGTAATGGGAAGTTGATCGTTACGGGAACGCCAACTTAGGTTGTTGTTTTTGATCTATGATCAAGACGTTGTAAATAGTTGTGTCTTTATCATGGTAACGGTCGGGAAAAAATGTCTAGCAACTTGCATATTAGTCTTAATCTATTTGTTCCTTGATTTTTATTTAACAACACTTTACTTCCCTCTCACCTAATGATTAGCCGCTGGTTTTACGTGAATGAGTACTTGTTCGAGCGTGCATGTCTATTCCGTCGTTACGGGTCATGTTAGCATGTCTTAGCTTTGCCTCGTTGGTTAGGACTTATGGCTAAAAGTGAAGGTTCCTACCTCTATATCATTCTTCATCCTGACGTTTGGTCTTTAAAAATCGATGAGGATGTTGAGTCGAACACACATGTCTATTCGTCGTTAGGGCCATGTTTGTATGTGTGCTTCAGCTGCTTGTTGGAGTGGTTTTACTTTTGGTGAAAGATTGTAGATTGATCAACCATACGCCTTTCCATACAACAAAAAACCTTTCTTTTTACCTTTATAAACTTGTTACTCCTTAGCTTTAGTGGTGGAGATGTGTATCCTTGCCAAGCTTATGATAGAATACTCATCACGACCGAGCAATTGAGTGAATTAGTTACATGTTACCACATAGATTAGTTGAGTGATTTGAGTGTTTTCATCTTCCTATTTTGTGAGGTGTTTGGTTGTGTACTTGTAATGGATCAAAAATGTTTTAAACAGAAAATATCCATAGGGATTGTTGTCTTCCATCTCAGCATTATCATATACAAAATTGAATGTGCTCACAAGTGTACACAGGTAGTTGATGACATCAAATAACGTCTATTTTATAGCATCGTTTATCCCATGATATTAACCCATTTTGTATAGTTATTGCAATTATTTGTATTTGAGAATTGCAGTAATTATGGAGTGCTTGGTGAAGTTATGCTAAAAGGCACGTATTTTAGAGCATAAATGAAGAGTTCGAGAAAGTCTACTGATCTGACAGCAAGTACACCGTATTATTCTAGACCTATACGACGTATCCAAGACTTTGACGAATCAAAAGACCATTGCTTGACTTTAAAGAATACGACGTATCCACATCAATGATACGCCGTATATAATACTTTGGTCAACGATGTTAAAGAAACCAGTTTTACCTAAATACGCCGTATCCATCAAGAAGATACGGCGTATCCGTGCCTACACTTCACAAGAAACCACAAAGACATAAAGACTAATACGTCGTATCCAGAATCCTTTATACGCCGTATCCATGTCTTACTATATACGAAGATTCTGGAAGATATCAAATGTGGTCCTTACTCCAAGAAAGACCAATACGCCGTATCCCACATCGGTGGATACGGAGTATCAAACCGACTATCAGACCCTATATATAGACGACCCAAAACTCAATTTTAAGCATGCAAGTGAATCCCTAAACCACCAAGTCAACCAAGAAACAATCAGAAGAGCATAGAAGGTCAGAAAAGAGCCTCAAGATCATAGGAAAACTCTTGTAATCTTCGCGCAACCGAATACGCGTTCGATCGAGGTTTCTTTACTTGAATCGTTCATATATCAAACCGTGTGTATTCTTACAATGACTATGGGCTGATACCTTTAGGTATCAGCCATGTTTATGAAGATCTAATGTTTGGTTTGTTTATCTCGATTGCTTAATTTATCGTTGATTGTTGTTTATGTTTATCAATTTATATTCGTTTACATGCTTAAGTATGCGATCTATCATTCAACTGGGTCTAATTCTACATATTTAATGCGCCGCAACTTTGGTGTTGTTTGGGCATAGGCTAAGAGTCCGGGATAGCTCTCCATATTATAATTTATATATCTAGAATCATAAGATCACAAATATTGACCTATCCTTGCCTTTAGTTTAGTAAGCTTAGTTGAGCCATAAGGTGACCTTGGTATCGACGAGTATGTTCTTATTCCATTGGTAAGGACTCGGACAGTGGACTACTAGTATATAAATCACCGTTAAGCAGTAAGTGGGTAAAGTCTCAATGAGCTAGGGTTTAGTAAGAGCACCATTACTTAGATCCTAAGATAGATTATAATCAACATAAGGATGCTTTATGCGGATGCACCTAATTGTGACAGAATTAGCGTGTCTACGTCTTAGGAAGAAGTACCGCCTAAGTCTAGGAATGATATGCCCCTTCAAGATAAGACAATCATTGCACTATTAAACAAACCTACATTTTATCAGATTATTCATGGTTGATATGTTTACCTTACATTAGTGTTTGATCGTTCCTCTATTGTTTGTTTATCTTCTTGTGTGTGTTTATTACTTTACTTGTCATCAAGACCTTAGGTTAGATACACAAAATTATGCCAGTCTCTCAAGCTAAAACCCCCTTTTTGCATTAGTTGTAGGTTTAACTTAGATAACTAAAATACTGATAGAATTAGGAATTAACGCTCTCGCTCTTAGTGATCGACACCTTACTTACCATGAAACTCCATCTGACCGGGTACACTGCCCGTTAAAGTGTTGTTTTTAGGTATAGTCGGCATAAAATAAATAGTAAAACTTGATATATAAAATAACACCTACACAACGACACATCAAGTTTTTGGCGCCGTTGCCGGGGAGTGAAGTTGTTTATTTCTTATTTTATTAGTATTTTTTAGTTTAGTATAGATTTGATTAATTTGCATATTTGCGTGTTTGTTTTTGTGTGTTTGATTTTCTGCATTGTATATTTTTGCATATGATGTGTTTGTGTGTTTTCTGCATTATTCAAAGTACGCTGTAAATTTTTTTCAAACCAATACGGCGTAGTATTCAATTTATTGGATAAGGTGTATAAATTTTTCTAAATCAATACAGCGTATTTGACTCTAAACACCCATACGGCGTATTCAGTTCACTGAATACGGCATATTAAGCTATTTGACAGTTTTCTTTTCTAGCGAATTCATTACAAATTATTATAGACGACCCCAACATTACTATGGAGGAGTATATCATACTTAAGGAAGAAAAATCTCATAGTCATGGTAAGGTGTATAACTGGGTACGTATGGTAAGATCTGGTATGATGAAGACGTTCTCAGATCTGTTGAAACCGAATTCCCAGCTATAGTCTTTAATGACGAATTAACATCTGAAAAAGCACTCTCGTGTTAACCCACGGTAAGTTCTCTTAACTATAATAGAATTGACTTTAAAATATCGTTTGACGAATTCGACGATGAAGATTACACGGTGATTTTTGACAAAAACTCGTTTTCTTATAAAATAATTCTTGTCAATGATTTGAACACGGATTCAGAAAATGATATTGAAAAAGTAAATATGCCTTCGTTTTCGTCACTCGAGCCTACGGTCAGTTATTTAGATGATTTAGACTTACTTAAAGATTTTGAGAATGATTTTCCAGCCATTGTTTACAATGATGCTCTAACGTCTAAATTAGATTTCTTAACTGAACCTACTGTAAGTCCTCAACATATCGATGAATTTAATTTGAAAGATGAAACATCATTGTCCGAATGTGATGAAGAGGAACAAAACGTTTTATACTTTAATGATCTATTTCCTTTTAACGTAATTTATCCTGATGATTCAAAATCGGATAAGGACAATGATGATGATAAAATCGATATTAAACAGTCTTCGGGGGGTAATGTAATAAATACCGATGATGGTGCCTATGCACATGGGTCAAATAAGCTTTTGGAAACAAGTCATGATACATCTAATAAATTTTTCAAAACTAAAACTTTTATCAAGGAATTAAATGTTAATATTGTGGCTTGGAATTAATTTAACAACGGGATGCTATTAAATCTTATTAAGAATTTATATGTGCCGTTTGGCATCCCGTTCGACCCCAAATTGTTTTATAAGGATGGGATTAAATTGGGGCAAGTCTAACTTAAAGACTTTTCTGTAAACAAAAGTGCTTGCCGGGAGACAACCCGGAATGTAATTTTCAATTTTTATCGAGTCTGTCTTCCCATATTGTCTATACGGCGTATCCAAACCCCATGGATACGGCGTATTGACTATCTGGACGTTATCCAGTCTTTATTTTTCTGTAATTTAAACTTTATTGTTAGACTGGTCAATACGGCGTATTCGTTAAACGAATACAGCGTATTTGACTTCTATAGGTCTTAATATGGCGTATCTTGGGGAATGGATACGGCGTATCGACTTCCTGTGTAGTTTTAGGTTTTTATTTCAAGTCTAACCAGCGAATACACGAAGATAGAAATTTCACTTGTTTTCTTATGCTTAATACAGGTCCTTTGAAAAAAAAATGACAACGTTGGTAGAGTATTTTCTGGAATCTAATATGTGTCGTAGTCATGCGGGCATTCAGACGCATTTTACAACACACATTCTTGCTCATTAAATCTACAAAGAGAATCTATCGAGCAAAAACATCAGGGGTGTTTCTCGTTCTTATTATTTTAATTTCTCGTTTTTAATGTTTATCTATACAACGAGAACGTTGTATAATTTAAGTGGGGGGATGGGAATTAGAACGATACTTGTCATATTTTTCACATTAAAATGCTTAAATTATGCTTAAATTTAAAAAAAATCAAGCATACTTTTGTGAAATTACTTGTTACATAACCTGCACACAATAACCCTTATTAGATACTGTGAGGATTTAACCTTATCCATTTCCAAATGTTTACCCAAATTCCACAAAAATATGAGTGTACCGGTGATGTTGTAGACTTTAGAACTTGGCTTGGTATATCTATTCGAGACCACAATAAATAGTACTATGGATTTAGATGGAGTAACTTGTTTAAATTGGTAAATTTCTAGGATTACACCTAAAAAGCCTATACATGTTGTTTTATTAATTAACTACACTGGTTAGTTAAATCCTGTATAAACCCTTTGTTTACTCTCATTTTAAGAGTAAGGTACCCTAGAAAAACTTGTAGAGCCAATCCTTTAGGAATAACACTAACTGTTTGTTTCGTTACACCTTTACACCTTAGCCTACCCTGTTAGATTAAGTTCATTTATCAGTTGCTAGTTGCTTAAAGTGTAAAGTATGTATTTTCCGAGTCTTGTGTCATTTTCTATCTTTGGTACGGTTAGGAAGAAATTTGCACATTACGAATGGGAATGTATAAAGTAGTCAAAACTCATATATTTTTACTACCATCACAATTATTGGTACGTCTGAAGAATGAAGAATCATGGGGAAAATTATTCGAAGTTATTATGATTGTGAAGATGGTGAAATTGCACCAAGATTCGTAGTTAGTTGTTAAAAACGAAAAAATTAGAAAAATCACAACAAATAAAAAAAAGAGGAGGAAATTTCATTTCGCAAAAGCTTAAACCAAATGAATTATATGAAGGATTGATTATTCGTTGATACATCTTATAAGTCAACGATGTAAAGTTTTGTATAAAGTGGTAGATATCGCCACTTGTCTTGTAAAGTATGTAAAGTATGGGATGATTGGAAGTTGACGTTACGAGAATGCCAACTTAGGTTGTTGTTTTTTATCAATGATCAAGACGTTTGTGTAAATAGTTGTGTCTTTTTTATGGTAACGGTTAGGAAAAAGTGTCTAGCAACTTGTGCCTTATGTGTTTGGACTTAGCTCCCCCCTATCTCTCCGCTCCTTACCCCCCCCCCGTCATGTGTGTTATTTATACAAATATATTTATTTTCTCGCGACTTGTGTTTGTGTACTACTTGGGTTCTCGCTCTTATACCGAATCTCGCGCGTGTTTGTGATCAACTCTATTTGCATGTCTATACCGTGCCCTCGGCATTGTATGCGTGATTCAGGGGCCTTGTTAGTTTTATTACTTTTGGTTGAAAGTTCGACAGATTTATACCCTTATTATTTTCATCCTAACCCTTGGTTAACTCGTCCACCCCCCCCCCCTAATGAGGATGTGATCGACAAACCCCACACACGCCCTCCCCCTATCCCCTCCATGTGTACCTCCGCACATCCCCTCGCCTCATGTGTGATGATTCAGCTGCCTTGTTGGTGTGGTACTTTTGGTGAAAGATTGTAGAATGATCAACCCTAAGCTTTATTATAAAAACCCATTTTACCTTTATAAACTTGTTACTCCTTAGCTCTAGTGGTGGAGATATGTATCCTTGCCAATACCTGTGATTAAAATTACTCTCGTCAAGACCAGAGATTGTGCGAATTCGTTTACATGTTACCACATAGATTAGTTTGAGTGTTGAGTGTTTTCATCTTCTTATTTCATCAGGTGTTTGGTTGTGTACTTGTAATAGATCAAATAAATGCTTAAACGGAAAAATCCTTAGGGATACATTTTTATAAACTTATAAAGGTTACTTGAGGACAAGTAGGATTCAACTAGGGAGATATTTGATGACATCAAATAACATCACTTTTATAGCATCATTTATCCCATGATTCTTACTTTGTATAATTATTGTATGAATTGGTACTTAATTGCTTAAAGTTGTTATTTGCAGATAATTTATGGAGTACTTTGTGAAGATTATCTAAAAGGCACGCATTTTGGAGCTTAAATAAAGAGTTCGAGAAAGTCTACTGGTTTAACAGCCAATATGCCATATTATTCTAGACCTATACGACGTATCCAAGACTTTGACGAATTAAAAGACCATTGCCTGGATTTGAAGAATACGTCGTATCCATATTAACGATATAGCATATATAATACTTTGGTCAACGAAGAAGAACCAACTGGTTTTTACCTTAATACGTTGTATCCATCAAGAAGATACAGTGTATCTGTGCCTACACTTCATAGATAACCACGATGGATTAAAGACCTAATACGCCGCATCTAGGAGCCTCTATATGATGTATCCAAGGTTTATTATACACGAAGATTCTAAAAGATATCAAACGTGGTCCTTACTCTAAGACATCCACAATACGCCGTATCCCACATCGCCTGATACAGCGTATCGACCAGTTTTAAGACTTTATAAATACAACGCCCTAAACTCAGTTTTAGGTATGCAAGTGAAGCCCTAAACCACCAAGTCGACCAAGAGACGAATAAAAGGAGAATTAGGAAGTCAGAAAGCAGCCTTCAAGATCATCGGAAAATAACTCTTGTAATCTTTGTGCAACCAAATACGCGTTCGGTTAAGGTTTCTTTTCTTTAATCGTTCATATATGAAACCGTGTGTATTTTTACAATGACTATCGGCTGATACCTTTAGGTATCAGCCATGTTTATGAAGGTTTAATATTTGGTTTGTTTATATCGATTGCTTAATTTATCGTTGATTGTTGATTATGTTTATCAAATTATACTTGTTTACGTGCTTAAGTATGCGGCCTATCATTCAACTGGGTCTAGTCCTACATATTTAAGGCGTTGTAACTTTGGTGTTGTTTGGGCATAGGTTAAGAGTCCGTGATAGCTCTCCATATTGCAATTTATATATCTAGAATCATAGGATCACAAATATTGACATATATTTGCCTTTAGTTTAGTAAGCTTAGTTGGACCAGCAGGTGACCCTAGGATCAACGAGTACATTCTTAATCAATTGGTAAGGACTCAGACAGTGGACCACTATTATATAAAGAGTCGTTAAGTAGTAAGTGGGTAAAGTCTCCATGAGCTAGGGTTTAATAAAAACACCATTATTAATCTCCTAAGATAGATTATAATCAACAAATGCTTGATTTATGCGGATGTGTCTTATTGTGACAGAATTAGCGTGTCTAGGTCTTAGGAAGAAGAACCGCCTAAGTTTAGAAATGATATGCCCTTCGAGATAAGTCAATCATTGCACTAATAAACAAACCTGCCTTTTATCGGATTATTCATGGTTGATACATTTTCCTTACATTAGTGTTTCCGCTCCTCTATCGTTTGTTTATCTTTTTATGTGTGTTTATTACTTTAATTGTCATCAAAACATTAGGTTAGATACCCAAAACTGTGCCAGTCTCTCAGGCTGAAACCCCCCTTTTTGCATTATTTTTAGGTCTAACTTAGATAACTAAAATACTGATAGAATTAGGAATTAACACTCTCTCTCTTAGTGATCGACACCCTACTTACCAATGAAGCTACATCTTGATCGGGTACACTGCCCGTTAGAGTGTTGTTTTTAGGTATAGTCGACATAAAATAAATAGTAAAACTTGATACATAAAATACCTACTCACAACAACACATCAGTTACAAGATCACTGTAAATGATCTCTCCAATGTCAACCTTTGTCCCAGTCATGAGACAAAAGGCTATCATCTGCTGAGTAAAATTGATCTGTTCAGTGGATCAATAATTCCTACTGAGAACCTGAATCACAAATGTGAACAGAATTCTCCAAGCCACAGGAAAAGAGTTTTTAAGGACAGAAGTCTTGTTTAAGTAATTTGGATTTGTTACTATTTTGGCCAATTCAGCCTTAACAGCCTCAGGAGAGGGATGAGCAACATAGTCACCATTGTTGTAATCAAGACCAATGGATGTAATGAAGGTTTTAAAGTCTAGAGTCAATGCTTCTTGCCATTCATCACTGAGAAATTAATACTCTTTTAGTAGATGAGACTAAGTCTCACCAACAGGTAGGTTTGGGTCATAGGCAATTGACGTGCACCAAAACTCCCTGAGGAAGTTTTAGTATAAAGGACGGCCCGGGACAATTTGTAAAGGCCTTTTTCAATGGGCAGTTCAATATTAAGAACTTGCAACAATTGGCTTATAAGTGGGACATTTTATGGATAGTTGAAATTTCCCACAACATTGTTAGTTTGAAAACAAGGGATTCCACGGTTAAGTCACCACATTGAGGGCATACTCAATTGCTTGGTTTGCTGCCATTTTTTATTTTGGCTTTGAAAAGGACAATGGCAATATATCAAACACCAGATGGTCACAAGTTAAATCCAACTTTGATCGCTGTCGTGAAATGCTTGATATGTTATCAAGATTGTAGGAATGCGAAGATGGATACCTTAGATATACAACTTTGACCCAAAAAATGGTTGATGAAAGTTTTTACCCAAAAAATATTAAAGAACACACTTTGTGCTTTGAGAGAAATTTTTGCAGAGTTAATTACTTTTGAAAATATATATGTGTTGCTTCTTTGGTTCGGGGTATTTATAGGTGAATGTGTGAAAATATTTTGATATTTTAAAATTTTCATTTTAAGAAAAAGTTAAAAACGATTTGGTAACCCCATTTAATGATGTCATCCCACTTGCACCATCCCTTTCATATCAGCAACTGGTTCGCCGTTTCTTTGTCATGTACATTTTGCAGTCATGACATATGGATAACAGTCAAAAGTCTTTTGACAATACATATTAGGAAGGGATTGGTTTAGTGGGAGTGCACATTAAATGCATGGTTGGGTATCTGAGTGGTATATGGGAGAAGTGGGGGCCCATGACAGTTGGATGACAGTTGGATGACAGTTAGATAAGGAATATTTGTTCCTTATTTAATGTGTTCAGTCACCAACCTAGGACATTTAAGTAACTAAAGACTTAGAGTATTTAGTTACTTCATTTAATGTGTCCCTCAGTGTCATAGGAGTCATATATGTTTCAAGGAGTATGGTTTCAAAGAGAGATTAAAATGTACACCACACTGAATATGTTTGATCAGGGAGACTGATCAATCAATATTCAGCATGCCTAACTCTGCTTTAAGTCTTGTGAAAGTAGGTGCATCCAAGGGTTTAGTGAATATATCATCTAGCTGATACTCAGTGGGGATGAAGTGTAATTCTATGTCTCCTTTAAGGATGTGATCCCTGATGAAATAATATCTTATATCAATATGCTTGGTTCTTAAATGAAGGGCTGGATTGTTGGAGATAACAATGGCGCTTGTGTTATCATAAAAGATGGGTACCATCTTGTAATGGATGCCATATCTACTGAATTAACTTTTCATCCATAGAATATTTACACAACACCCAGCAGTAGCAACATATTCAGCCTCAGCTAAGGACATAGCCACTGACTACTATTTCTTAGCACTCCAGCAAACCAACTTCCCTTTCAAGGATTTGGAACAGGCACCTTAGCATGATTTTTCCTATTTATGTTGAAACGAGTATAGTTCTGAGTCTGAGTATCCTTCTAGATCAAATCCTGAGCATTTTGAATAATACAGACCAATGGATGGAGTACCTTTTAGGTACCTGAATATTCTTTTCACATCTATGAGATGTGATTCTTTTGGATTAGACTGATATCTTGCACATAAGACTGTGGAGAATTGGATATCAGGCCTGGTTGCAGTTAAGTACATCAGAGACCCAATCATTCCTCTATACATGGTCTCATTGACTGGTTTACTAGCAAGATCAGGCCTTAGATTGTTTGGAGGAACCATTGGTGTCTTCACTAAGGAAATATCAAAAATTTCATATTTCTTCAGTAAGTTCCTTGTGTACTGTTCTTGACAAATAGATATTCCTTTGTCATCCTGGTTGATTTTCAGTCTAAGAAAGTAAGTGAGTTCTCCTATCATACTCATTTCAAATTTCTTTGTCATCAGTTTCTCAAACTGTTTACAATGTTTATAACTAGTTGAACCACATATGATGTCATCCACATACACTTAGACAAGGAGTACTTCTCCTTTAGATTTAAAGATTAACAATGTGTTATCTATTCTTTCCCTGATAAACTTAATTTGAATAAGGAAAGTAGATAAAGTTTCATACCATGCCCTTGGTGCTTCTTTCAGTCAATAAAGAGCTTTGTCAAGTTTACAGACATAGTCAAGGAAATCACTACTTTCAAAGCCAGGAGGTTGTTTCACATAAATTCTTTTAGTTTTTACCATTCAAGAAAGGCACTTTTGACATCCTT
This sequence comes from Tanacetum coccineum, assembly GCA_026074375.1. Taxonomy (NCBI): domain Eukaryota; kingdom Viridiplantae; phylum Streptophyta; class Magnoliopsida; order Asterales; family Asteraceae; genus Tanacetum; species Tanacetum coccineum. The sequence continues at coordinate 2,834 of BQNB010140857.1, read as the reverse complement.
TTGGAAAACTATAACGTTCATATATGTAGCAAAGGCAAGAAAGATCCTTATGGCTTCCATTCTTGCCACTGGTACACAGGTTTCATCATAGTCAATTCCTTTTTTTTTACTATAACCTTGTACAACCAGTCTTGCTTTATTTTTAGTGACAATTCCATGTTCATCCTTCTTGTTCTTGAACACCCATTTGGAGCCTAGAGCTATTTTTCCATGAGGCGCTCGCACGAGCGCTCTCAAGGTCTCGCGCTTCGACGCTCTTTATCTCTCTCTATGTGTGTGTGTTAGTTGTGTGTGTTTCGCGCTTACAATGCCTTAACCCCCCCGCATGGCTCGCGACAGCGCACTCGCGCGCCTTTGTACGCTCACTCCGCGGTTTAGGTTCTATCTCAGAGAGGAAAGTCAAGCCAAACATTACATTCACTAGCTGAGGCAGCTCTAGCTTGGCAGCCATGCTTCTTGTGAGCAAGTCTTTACCAGGATCACCAATAATATTTACTAGTTTAATGTGTTGATCTTTTGACCATCTATCCTGAGCAACAAGATGTGAACTTGATGATGCATGATTGGTATTTTGAGACTGGATATAACTTAGGGACTAAAGATTTGTTAATAGGTGTGTTGAGGTTTATGTCTATATTGTTTCCCCTGAGGTTTCATTCTGTGTGCTTGATTAAGATTTTTTATCCCTAATATATGATTTTGTGTGTTGAACTCACTGTAGTGGTGTGTTGGGTTAGGAGGTCATGCAATAATCCACTCAGTGTGTGTGCGCACGTGTGTCATGTCATTAGGGGCATTTACTTCAGGGATTGTTTTTCATGAGTGAGTTCAGTACAGTACCATGCCCATGATCGAATTGACCATAGCATGAAATTCTAGCGAACAAATCTTGATATGATAATGGTCAAGCATAGGGTCCCCCATCCTTTCTGAAGAGTAGATTCATCAGAAGGATCTATAGGTGAATCATCTATTCCAATATCATTACTGAAGTATTTATGACCTGGTGGCTTTCATATCACGTGTGCTCGCAGAGATACATTGTGTATGTGCTCCTCGCTCGCGCGCTCGCAGATCGTGTGTGTTGCATGAAGACTCTAAAGGCTTTAGAGTTGAATGAGTATCCTAGAAAGTATCCATCATCAGCTTTTGCATCAAATTTACCTACATGATCCTTATGGTTATGAATAAACAAAGGACATCTGAACACATGAAAATAGTTTATATCAGGAATCCTCTCTCTAAATATCTCATAGGGAGTCCTATCATGTCTTTTGACTATTATTGATCTATTCTGAGTGTAACAAGAAATTATGACTGCTTCAGTCTAGAAATTTTATGAGAGTACTGAGCCATTTAGCATTGTTCTAGCAGCTTCAATGAGAGTTCTATTCTTCCCTTCAGCTACACTATTTTGTTCAGGTGTATAGGAGAAATCTATTATCTATCTCCAAAATATCAATACTCAGATGTTCCTTTGGTCAACTCTATTTTTGTTCCTAATATTCTTACTCTATACACAGTGTTTGATCAAAAGGAGAAGATCATCTTCAAAAAAAAATTTCAATCTAAGTGAGAAGACTCTTAAGAGAGAGTTTGAGAAATTCCTTTCTCATCACAATAACTCTTAAACTTGAAATTTTTAAACTTAGTCCCATTATCAATTCTGATTTGTTTTACTTTAACATCATTTTGGTTTTCCACCATCCTGATAAAAGACATAATCATTTCAGCTGCATGACTCTTCTTTCTAAGAAAGTAAACCCATGTGTACCTTGAGTACTCATCAACAATGACTAGGGTGTATTTTTCATGGTCCACAGACATTGGACTGGTAGGTCTGAATAGATCCATGTAAAGAAGATGTAGGCATTTCCTGATTGAGAAGTTTTGTTTAGTTTTAAATAAGGCCCGTTTATGCTTTCCTTGTTCACATCTAGAGCATGGTTTATCCTTTGAATAAACAATTGAAGGAAGGCCAAGAACCTTGTTTTGTTTAGCAAGTTTATTAATGTTCTTAAAATTAAGATGTGATAGCCTTTTGTACCATAGCCAGTTTACACTTTCTAAGGCTTTGGCAAAGAAGCAGGCTCCATTTGGAGTCAGTGATGATATGTCAAGGACATATATATCATTTCTTCTTGGAGCTATCAACATAATTTCTTTGTTAGCATTAAAGATTGTTCCTTGCTTATCATCGAATTGAATAATATATTTAGCATCACAAAGCTAGCCTAATTAGATTGTATTTAAGACCATTTATAAAAGCAACTTTTGAGAAAACTGTACTACCATAACTTATTGAACCATATCCCTCAGTAATACACGATGAGATATCACCAAAGACTACCTTAGGACCTGGTTGCTCTACATATTTGTGCAGATAAATCTTGATACCAGTCATACTCCTTGAGCATCTACTGTCCAAGTACCAAATGTGCTCCCTAATATATCTATGCACAAATAATAAAGTTGGTTAGTTTCTCTTGTGAGCCCACCTCTTTATGGGCTCTCTGGCTTTACTAGCCTAAATTTTTTCACCTCTCTAAAAATGCTCAAAGTGATTATGGTTAGTGGTTGAGTGCACATTACTTCTACAAGTAGTGCACCTCACACCAATGGAGGACTCATTAGACTGAGAGGACTCAGCTAGTATTCCTCCTCTGACATGAATGACACGATTATGTCCTAAGGTAAAATGGTCATAACTTCCACATATTTCACACTCAGGGTAATTTTGACAATCATTAAGACGATGGACGTTGAAGCCACAGTGTGTGCATGGTGGGAAAGGCTTTGCCTTAGCTTTCAAGATCTGTTTGGAAGGAGATGCA
>BQNB010140856.1:0-17352 GCA_026074375.1 Tanacetum coccineum | reverse complement strand
TGTGGTTTCTAGATAACCATTGACGCATTTAACATTTGAGGTATTTCGCAGGATGTTTGGTAGCATTTGTATCTGTTTTAGGGCAAAACCTTGAGTACTGGTTTGATTACATTTCATTACATGTTATGGTTTGGTGTTATGAGCTTAGTGCAATAATACATATTTCTTTTAGACTTGGTGAAATTGTTTCTCTTGTCTACATTACTTAAGTCTTGTGGTCCAATACTGAAAATTTCTTTATTATTAAATCACTACTTGGATTTCGAAAATAATACTTTTAAATGTTGTAAAGCTACTTTTCTTACTGAAATACTACTTGAATTATTTCAATACTGCTTTTACTTAAACCTATGAATTCACTCAACAATTTTGTTGACGTTTTTGCATTATTTTCTCAGGTTATTATATTGCTAGCTGAGCATTAGGAGCATTTGGATGCGCGGATATCAAAACTTTAAAGACTCGATTTTCTTCACATTCGATAACCATTTATCTTTAAATATACAATTGAGTTATGTTTGAACGCTCGTAACTTTTGTTAAAAAGGAAATTTTTAGGACCTATGTAACTCTGATATTTTATTAAATCGAATGTGACATTTTATTAAACGTCTCTTTTGAGGTCATTTTCAGTAACTTGTGTGTATGAACTATGAAGTAGCACCCCAAGTGGTATTCTGATGCGTTGTTGTGATTTTGGGGGTGTTACAATTGAATAGGTTACGAAGTAACCATAAATGTTACGTCGTAACTGCTGCTACAAGAGCTACTTTACCATACAATTACTGGTCGAGCCGATCTTGATTTTGACCTCCTTGTTACTAGAACCTACAAAATCAACTGAGAAACATACAAACCAACTAATATGCGGAAAAAGCGATATATTGATAGAAGACGGGTTGTCTCCCGGCATGCACTTTTGTTTATTAACGAGTCTTTAAGTTAGACTCACGCCCACTTTACATTTTTCCTTGGGTCCCTTCACCTCTTCCTAGCTCATTCCTGATCATCACCTTAAATCTTGCTCCATTCACCCGTCCTAAAGGTAAGGCGTCATCCTGCTTTTTGGTGATATAGGTAAAATTTCTACCCCCTTTAAATGAATACTTCTTAATTTCACAGGTTTTAATATCCACGAAAGGTGGTTCATAGTCCATTTTTTCATCACCACTTTGCTATAGTTCTTCCTCCTCGAATCCTTCGTAGTGCCCGAGATCAAGAGTTTCTCCATGGTATTGTTCACATTTTTCCCATACATCATCCAGGACATATCCTTTCTTCTCAATTCTTAGCATGTACTCGTTCGACAATTGTTTTACCTCGCCATCGAACACCCATTTGTATTCATCAAATCTTCATGAGTAAGGGTCACCAATATCCTTAGAATAACCTCCTCAACATCAAAACTATCTAGAATCCATTTGTTGAACACTATTTCTCGATCAGAATTATGTATGTTAGTATGCCCTATTTTTAATTTCAACCATTCGTCAAATGAATAATCATAAGGTCGTGACTTAATGGGTCATAGACGCGGGGATTCTCCTGGATTAGGAGTTTTTGGTATGCATTCATCATCTGGAGGATTCTGTTGTGTTAGTGGTGTCGGATAGTGGGTATTATATTTATCGGATACTGTTGTTGTTGACGGAGTCCTATCATTATCAAACTCATAGTTCTAAGCAGTCCATTCATAGTATCTTCGCTCCCATGTCGTATCATCGATTTGTTGGTTTCCATAACGAACTTGAAGAAAGTCTATAAATCCCATACACCTTCCTTTCACAGTACGCCTTTTATGATCATGAAAACTTACCCATTGCCTAAGCACTCCATGTTTGTTTTTTCCATAAACGGCCTCGTATCCGCTACAAAAGCTTAAATCTGGGTTGCATGTATGCCACATTCTTCAATCATCACCACTTCCATCATCATAAAACACTTGAACAGGTTTACACACGTGTCATCTTGTTGTTAGCCCATTTTTATCATGCAAAGGGTTAGTGTGTCCTGTTTGATTTTTATATGGATTGATATCATCATAATTCCTACTATTTTGCTTGAATTGCAAACATGCAGGAGATTCGTATGAAAATACGTCATGTCCTATTTCAAGGGGGTTAAAGGATTCTTCCTCTCGGGTAGCATTCGCCATATATACTTTTTCAATGTTACATTAGAATGGTGAGAGTTTCCATTCATGTCAAGCACAATTTTATCATTACCAATCCCTAATGATATCTCTCTTTTAAAAACATCAATTTAAGCATGAATGGTTATGAGAAACGATTTTCCAAGATCATCATTTCTCCTTGGGCTACTGGCATGTCTATAACAACAAAATTGCATAGGAACACAAACTTATCAATCTTGACTAAGATGTTTTCCACAATTCCTAATGGTAATTGTTGTGTCATATCAGCCATTTCAACAAGCATATTGGTTTCTTTAAGATTAGTTAGTCCCATATGCTTAAAGATTAAATTAGGCATAATATTAGCACATGCCCCTAAGTTTGCCACGGCGTATAATTTAAGACTACCAATTGTGCAGGGAAGAGAAAAACTTCATGGGTTTAACTCCTTAGGTGGTAGTTGACATGGCAAGGTATCAGAAAGATCTCATACGTCAACACACATCGTAGAAGATACCTCATGGACTTCATTAGCTTCAGCCGCAGTCTCCAGCCTACTTTTGTAGACTGCTTTACATTCCCCAACTATAATCTTCATAATGGAAATTAATGCGTCTTCCTCGTATTCTACCTCCGGCTTACTCATTTGTTCTTCCATCCCCTTTATCAACCATTCATCAAGGTCTTCCTTCGAACTTAACTCTTCCTCTATAGTGCAATCACTAATTTCCTGGTCACTCATTACAGACTCTGCATCTGTCATGTGATAATCTTCCTCAAACTCCATATCATGAGATTCATCTACAAGTTCGGTGTATGACTGGACGTTGTTGAAACAAGGAAGCAAAGGTGGTAAGTTGAAATAGGGATCAAATTTTATGTAATGTGGAAATTCTTTTCTTGTGTTGTGGTGAGTTGAGTAATCGTCATATTTGGTTGGGAAGTAAGATCATGGATTCCCAAGGTATTGCTTTTTCATCTTTTCTTCGTATTCGACGTATTCAGCAATAAATGTTCTCAAGTTCTTTAGAGTTAACCATGCTCGGTGCTTGGCTTCCTTGTGTCAAGATGAGGTATTCCTCGATGGTCAGGTCGTCGATGTTAATTCCTTCCATAATGTTTCCTGAAATTTTAACGAAAGTTAGAAAATAGATAATTACAAGTAATCAAATTATTACTAATTTTTAGCTCCTCGGCAGCGGCGCTAAAAACTTGATGTGTATTTATATTTAAATATTTTTTCACCAAGTTTTATATTTGTAAAATGTTTCACCTTATAAACGCACTAACGGACAGAGAACCCGATCGTGAGTAGTGTAGAATTGGTAAATCCGAGGCCTTCCCAGGAGCTAGTTGTAATTAGTTCTAATTTGAAAAGTGTCACGTTTGAAAATAGTTTCGATTTGATTTTGAAACTTAACAAAAAGATAAATTGTGGAAAGTAAAGATGAAAGAAGTATTATGGAAAAAAGCGTGATAGCCTAGCCATTTCATTACAATTCTCATGTTATTGTTTCCTGTGCCACATTTAATTAATTTGCTTTATAGGTGGTTCTAATATCAACATACCCGATTTAATAATTAAGGTATGCCCTATACTCCTTGTGATCCTGAATGTCCCGAAAGTTACGAAGGTAGGCCATCCAATTTGTAGTGCTTATTCTCCAACTATCCTTAACACCAATATCTATAACCTATGCAGATTATTAACCCTCTCTAAAAGAGTTCTTGTGCTTTTTAGGTGTTTAATGTAACAAAGGCGGTAACTTGGTTAGTTCCTACACTAGGGATAGGTTGGCTACGGATATCGTCAGGCTCGTATGCCGCTGGTGGAATCTATCATGGACGCCCCTTGGTTCATATGCTGATTGGCTTAATTGGTTCAATTCCATCAGATTAAGCTCTAAAGTTCAAAGATTTGCTGGAAGGAGTTCTTTTATAACTTGGTGGAGCGTGATGGATGTTTCGTAATAAGTTGCTCTTCTCGTCGATAGCCCCTCGTAAGATGTTTTTTTTGCGATATGTTTCAGCGCTCTTTCACTTGGTGCCTTTCTAGATGTAATTGTACTTTTAGTTGAGGGAATGAGTTCTTGTGCTTTTTAGATGTTTAATATAACAGAGGTGGTAACTTGGTTAATTCCTACACTAGGGTAGGCGTAACCCTACCCTAATACCCTTCTATTCCCATGTTCAACGGGTAAGTCTAATAACAGAATTAACAGGATCTAAGCTACCCTCAACACCTCCAAAACCCAAGGATCAATGATAGGCAATAAGGATATCTAATAAAACCATAATTAACCAGGAAACATGAAGCATAACAACAGTAAATACATGGCTAGGCCAGCACTAAAAGTGCTTAGCCGCTCATAGCAACAACACCACAAGAATTAATGAAAGAGATCATGAATTGAAAACTCATAATTCTTACAAGAAGAATTTTTAAATGATTAAATACAATAAGTAAGATAAGTGAATCTCCCTTGGACTTCTGATGGAATTCTTCGAGGTATGGAAGCCTTTTTCACCCCTTGTTGTTATGGTAGAAGGGATGATGATGAATGTGCAGAATGAGGGCTCTATTTATAATATTCGAAGAGGTTACGGCGTAACCTTTGTATTTGGTTACACCGTAATAGTGTTGACGTAGGCTTCTAAACTTTAGGCTTAAATATGATACAGCGTAACTTAAATGTCCATGTTACGCAGTAACGCTGACTAGGATGCGTCAGCATTCCTTAATGAGATATGTTACGGCGTAATCCTTGCATTTGGTTATGCTGTAAAGCTGATGATGACCATTGTTGCCATAAATAAGTTACGGGGTAACACTATCGATGTGGTTACGCTATAACACCTCTTGAGAATCCGATATGTGTGCATTTTTCGTCCATTTCTCGTGTTTCTTGCTAAATACTTGCGTTTTTCCTGAAAACAACAAAATAAGTGATTAAGTATAATATTCAGACATTTATAAGATAATTGCTAGCATTTCCATAGGGAAATTGATACTAAAAAGTATCAAATATTTGATGTCACCAAAACACTCCACCAAATGTATAGAGGCAAAACTTCTAACCACAACAAATGGCAGATAGGCAGAAAAGTTTATATGGGAACACGTCGTATGCAGGTTCAGAGTGCCTCAAACAATAACCATGAAGGATGACAAGCAGTTCAGAGAAGGTATCTTCGCAGACTTGTGCAAAGGTTTAAAAATTACGCAATCTTTCTCCCCTATCACAGAGCACGTGGAAATAATGAACCGCGTCGAGAAACAACTGGTTCGAAGTCAATAAGGATAGGTAGATGACCTAGCCCGAGTGCTTTTGGTACATAGGATTTTGCCAAGAAATAGCCAAAACCAAACCCCGTTCACTTTGACCTATAGTGCGGAGGCTATAATTCTAACACCTGTGAGCCTTATCCCCGACAGCGAAGAATCCCTAACAAGGGAAAACGCTAAGAGAAAGGAAAAAGAAGAAAGAGAGATATCCTCTGTCAAAGAGGCTTACTATTGGGACAAGCTTTGAAAGTATCATAATACAAGGAGTAACCGTTCCACATTTAAATTAGAAGACTTCGTCTTACTATCAGAAAGCAACAAAGACAGTCAGTAAGTGTGGAAAGGACCTCACATTGTAAGTGGAGTATATGAAGGAGAGCTTTACAAATTAACAGAAGCCTCCGACATCAAATTGTGAAGAATAAAGTTTTATAACTTGAATATGTTATTTCAAATCTCAATGTTTAAGTGGGGACTAAGTTTCAATGTCCGGCTACGACGTTTTCTGCAATGAACAGAATGAGGAGTGAGTGTCTTAGTGTCCATTCAGTTGTGGGTTTGTGATTACATGAAAAGTTTTGTCACATAGTTCTCAAAATCTGTTATTGTGTCAAAATGATACTCTTTCTTAAAATAATTTTAAGAAGTTGAGGATTTCTCTTGAATTTTTCATATGTGTCTTGATTCTAATCAAAGGAGAAATATCCTCCTTCTTGAGAGGAGGTATCATGTCACAAAGAAATTTCGGGTGAGGAGATTCTAGAAATACCGGAAAGAGAGAGCTAAATCCAACTGCGGGAAAAAAAAGCAAATCAAAAGTTGTGTTCGAAAAAAAAAATGACAGAACACACAAAATGGTAAATCAAAGAATATTCGAATATAAAGCGCCTATGGCTGTGCTAGAAAAAAGGCTAAGACCGAAGCACATGAGAAAGAATTGATCAAAAGATATATTCAAAGAATTGCCAGAACATATAAAAACAGGACAGAGAGGGAAAAGACAAATATGTTAAAGAATATTGTTTCTAACACCTCCATTGTAATTATTCAGTTATCTTCATGGCATAACAATTTGCTCGAGTTGCTTATCACAATCTCAAGAGGATGATAAATTATAAGAATATCTTCAATTCAGAAGAAACTTAGAAAAGGTTGGGATACGGATACCAGCATGGATGATCTCACAGATGGAGATGAAGCTTAACGAGATTATAGATGTATGCAGATGTGATGTGTGTTTCGGCTAGATGTTCCTCTGACTGAGTCACAGCCGACTGAGTCTACCCAGGGAACGCATAGGACACCTAGCGCCCCTAGGTCACCTAACCCTGCTATGGAGACAGCTGAGTCAAGTGTTCTAAAACGATCAACTGTGATTCGTTTTCGATTACCGTCAAGGCAATCTGCACGACTAACACCACCTGTTCCAATGCCATCAGCAGAAAAAGCTGATGAGATAATTCTATAAGATATGATTCAAGTAAGTCTTGCTGAGCACAATAGTCTAGTGTAGAACAAGAAGCAAGAGAAAATGTGGCACTGGTATACGAGCACTTGGCAGCTGAGTAGATTGAGAAGTTTGTTGAAGATCCTGAGAATGTTGATGATAGTTCACCCCCTAGGCATGATGACACATTTATTCCCGGCACTAGGTTAGAGCACATGAGTGATAAGGAAAGTTCGGAGGTGGAGATTGTTCAAGAAAAGAAGGAAGCGATTACAAAGGATACAGAGGTGGAACAGATATCGTTACTTCCACATGGTAGATTTACCAAATATTGTTATACCTGTAAATGTTGATGATGAAGAAGATGAAATAACTGATGAAGTGTTTGAATTAAGGAGAAGAGCGAAAGGGAAGAATGTAGAGGAGTCTAGGATTTCACCAATTCCATCACCAACTAGATTCTACGCTAGGAATCTCTCTACTCTCGTATCTTCGGATACCGAGAAACTCCAGGAATTGACGGTTACTCATCCTACACCATCATCAGGTTTCATCTACACAAAGTTAACTAAAACAATCGTTTTCTTATATCATTGATCAGGCAAAAACCAAGCGATTCAAAAGATACAAGAGTATCTTTCTTGAATTACAGGGGAGATATGGTTACTTATTTGCACATTCTCAAGAAAGGTTCATGCCGAACGGACATCAATGTGATCAATTGCTTGTATAATCTTCATGATGTCATGATGGAAATCTACCCTAGTTGGTGATAGAAAGAAAAATGTATGTCAATAGTGGTGACTTTACTTATTTATACTCTTCTAAATAAAAACTCAAAAAAAAAAATATATAATGTCAATTAAAATTATACAACACTAAACATTTAAATAACTAAGAATATTATCACTATTAAATCAAAAAAAATCTATCAAATTATAAACCCCCTTTTTCTCCCTCTTTAAAAATGCTAATTGTTTGAACAAAAATAAAATAAGGGAGCTAGTTAAGAAGGAAGTTCCTGTGCAAGTTTGAGATCAAGTTCCTGTGTATCTTGCGGAAGGGTTGATTCTGGAAAGGAAAACGACTAAAGAAGAAACGGAAAGATTAATCTCTAAAGTTATCTTGCAAGAACGTGGGCGTATGCAGGCACATATATCTTCACAGATCAAAATGCTTTGACAATGCTATTCCTTCTGTAGTTGGCTGATCTGTACGCAGGTATTATGTCGGGTCATATTCTTCATGTTCATCCGGCACAAGTTCAATCATCCTCTGTTCCAGAACAACAACATCAATTGTATCTTGCTATGAAGGCTGATCCTCTGTTACAAAAACAAGACATAGCAATCTGGTTGGCTCTCCAGATGAAGTTTGAAAAGACTCAGGTGCTACAATCTGCTTGTAGATTTTTTGCCATTCGCACAAGAGATCAGGACAATCCTCATGATGATGCTCATCCTGAGGGGGATAATAGTGCAAAAAGGCAGAAGACATCAGAGTATGAAGCATATGTATCTGGAGAGTCATCGTCTGGACAAGTTAATGTAGAGGAAACAGGTCCTTCTACTTCAGGTAATCAAGAACAAGATGGTGAATTTGATTTATGGACTGACTCTTATGCTTCTAATGACGATGAGATTCCAAAACTAAGCAAGTAACACAAGACATCATGGAAAAGAGATATCTTTGACAGTTGTGACGCTAAGTTGAAGAAGAGGCAGTTGAGATGCTAAGACAGAGAAGTATACGTCAGCAGATGAACATCAAATATGTCACATTGATCAGAGGAAGACTTTCTTGCCAATAGTACATTGTTGGGAAAGCAGAAAGGAAATTCTTATCTCTCCGCCATTCCACGAAAGGATCACACCATTAGTTCAAAGTGTCAAAGAGATCCTGAAGCTCCAACCTATCTCTGAACAATCAGACACTTTTGTAATTGAAGAAAGGGAAATTCAGGGTCCTGAGAGATTGTTTTGTCAGTTTTATAAATTTTTAGCAATATCTTCAATGATGATAGTATTGAAGATACGGACTTTCAGATGGTTATTAGTGTATATACGACGTTTAAATCCATATGCAAGATATGGAGTTGAAAACTGGAAGAATCTCTATGCGAAGATCTTCTACATAAAGAGACAGAAAGGAACCTAAAAGACCGGAGGAAGAGATCTATTCAACTCTAAGATCGTTCAGTCATACAAGCTTTATAGGAATTGGGTCATGATACCTAAGTTTATCACAGAGATTGTGGCAAGAGGCTAAGGATTGCATAGTGTCCATAACCAAGCCAGATTACAAGAACTCAATAAGAATGACATTGGAAGACTGTATCTGTTGCTCATGAGGCGGGTAACAAGGTACTGATTTGCTAATACGGATGCTTATGGTCTCTATCAGTGATTCAACAGAGTTTAGTGATATGGGAAAGAGTGCCACGATTTTCAACTTGAAATCGAAAGCGATCACAGAGATAATCTCACTGCTACCAACATTACATTCCAGGATTGGATGAATATGTTGTGTTTTCTATTGTCTATGAGCATACTCAGAATCATTGTACACTAATAGCAAGAAAGTGAAAATGGTGATGAGGACTTCAGATGATACAACTAAGTTTTAATGATGCAACACTGAGAAGAACGCTTGATAGGACTAAAGAGTTATTATAATGTGTTAAGTATGGCTATGTGCAAAAAGAATCACAAATGATGAATGTTGAGTTTCTTAAGTTATTTGTAGATGAGATTGATGATACCCCGACCCCAATATCCATACATCCCCCCTCCATTTGTTTGATTGATATTACTCGAGATCAAATGAGAAGTATGGGAGATGTACGTGATGGAAGACACTGTGACCATATGAGGGAATGCCCAGAATAATCGGACCCTTAGGGGGCGATTGTTAGGTTTATGAAAGTGTCGACTTATGTAGTTTTTTTTATTATATTTTGTTTTTAGACATCTTTTTTGTTTAGTTTAATATAGCTATGTATAAGGTTTATTATGTTTTAAAGTAAGAAAATAGCATAATAACAAAGATAAGGGACTAGTATGACAAGTTAGGAAAAGAAGGAAGGGAACACCTCCCTTCCATTTTGCCTATAATTAGCCCTTAATCTTCATTAAGAGGGTGTGTCTTGTAACCAATCTCTCATTTTACCTCCATAATAAGATTTGAATTTTCCCTTCACTTGCCCTCATTCTCTCTAATCTTACATGTTGATATGATTGATTCAAGATTCAAGTGACCTAACAGGGCCGCCCTTTATGAATTAAGAGGACCGCCATCTGTTTGAAATTTTTTTTAGGATTTTTGTTAAACAATGATTTCTTTATTATGCCGAAAACTTAATCAATTTGTTTCATAATTCCTAGGCCTAGACGTAAGTAGTTGAATGGCTCACATTTAAGTGGTTTAGTTAGGATATCGGCTATGTTTTCTTCCGATGTGACCTTTTCTATGAAGATATTTCCTTTTTGAACATTATCGCAAAGGAAGTGATGACGAATCTCAATGTGTTTTGTTCGTGAGTGTTGAACGGGATTCTTACTTATCTATTGCCCCCTTTGTTATCACACATTATTGGAATGTCGTCTAACCTAACGCCATAGTCTATGAGAGCTTGCTTCATCCATAGAGCTTGTTGACATGCCTTTCCGGCGCTTACGTATTCCGCTTCGGTTGTGGAGATGGTAAGAGCGGTTTGCTTCTTTGAAAACACGATGTTAGACAACATCCCTATAAACGTCGCAAACATCCATAGTGCTTTGCGATCCACGTAATCTCCGACATGATCCGAATCCGCATACACTATTGTTTCTATGCCGGATCCCTTAGGATACCATAATCCTAAATGCGTAGTGCCTTTAATGTATCGGAAGATTGTTTTTAAACGCTTCTAGAGTCTAGAGGTTTTAGGATCCTCTTGAAAGCGGGAAAAAGAATGCAAAACACTAAAATGATATTCGGGTCTACTTGCTTTATGTATAATAAACTACGATCATGCCTCTATATTGGTATTATCTACGGACTCACCTTCTTCGTCTCTCGTGAGTTTGGTTTCCGTAGACATATGGGTCTTTATTGGCTTAGAGTCTTCTAATCTAAATTTCTTAAGCATTTTCTTAATATATTTTGTTTGATTAAAAAATATTTTATCTAATTGTTTTATTTGTAATCCTAAGAAGACATTAGTTCCAATCATACTTATTTCAACTCATCATGCATGATCTTGGCAAAGTCATCACACATTTATTGACAATGTTGATCCGAATTTCATAATGTCATAACATAAAATGTGGACTATACATGAGATTGGATTCTTCTTTTTAGATGAAGAGTGTGTTTATCTACCATTCTCTCATGGAGTAATTATGTTAATAAGAAATGTTTTAATCGATCCATTACCAAGCTTTTGGGACTTGTTTTAGACCATAAAGAGATTTCTTAAGTTTGTAGACATAATTGGTTTTGCGCAAGTCATTGAATCACGACGGTTTGTGCTCACGTAAACCTCCTCATTGATGAAAACGTTAAGGGATGCCGCTCTTCGCATCCATTGGTATAACTTAATAATCTATGCGCAAGACATTAAGCTAAAAGTATCTTATGAATCTAGTCTTAGCTACGGGTTTGATATGTTTCGTCGTAATCAATTCCTTCTTGTTGATTATATCCTTGGGCGACTAACCTAGCTTTGTTTCTAGTTACGACGCCATTTTCATCGAGTTTATTTCTATATACCCATTTTGTTCCTATAATGGTCATATCCATAGGATTTTGGACTAGTTCCCAAACATCATTTGTTTTGAATTGGTTTAGTTCCTCTTGCATGTCCATTACCCAATTTTCATATTTTAATGCTTTATTTATATTTTTAGGTTCTATTGTCGAAATAAAGTAAAAAAATTGCTTTTGTCTTGAGCTTTTGCGACTAAGGAGTTCTTTGATTTAGTATTACAATAACGTTTTAGGGGATGGAGTTTTAGATTCTTTTAATAATTACATTTGATTATTTTCTAATGAACTATCTTCAAGATGATTGCCTATGGGTTTAGTTTTTAGCTAACCTTAATAGTTCTTTCTTCGACTGCTTCATCATCTTCTAATGGTGGATGTGTTTTTGGCGGGCTGGAGAGGAGTTCTATACGAAAGTTACATTCAACGGAATCTTCACACTTTCTTTGTTTGTTTTGTTAGTATTATGTAAGCTTTACTATTTTGCGAAATAGCCTAGGAAAACACCTGGTATGATTTAGGTCGACTTGGTGAGGTAATATCCTTTGTATTAAGAACAAAGATTTACTTTCGAATACTCTAAAATAGTTAAGTTTGGTTTTCCTACCTTCTTACAAATCGTACGGAGTTTTTCCTAAAATACGTCTATTGGGAAACTCTATTAATTATATAGGTTGATGTATCCGACGCATTTTACACCTAAAATTTTTCAGGAATAGAGTGTGCGTTTAACATGGTTTCTACTTATTTCTTGTAGAGTTGCGATTTTTTTCCTTTTCTATATCCCATTTGATGTGGGTACGAGTGAGCGGATAGAAAAATTGGCGAGATTTCCCTATTTTAAATCACAATAGTTTCTGAATGTGTCTTCATTATCAAATTTCATCCGACCATGGATCCGTTCTAATAGACCAATGGAACACTTAATTTGTTTTGGATCATTATGCTAAATACTTGAAATTTTTAGAATAGCCTCGGTTTTTATTTGCTAAAATTAGTCCATGTGAATCGAGAATAGTATCTCCGTTACCTAAGGTATTACGATTTCCTCCATAGCTTCGTAGACGGAAGGGCCAAACAAATTATGTGAAGTAGTTTAGGATCTAGTTGTTGAAACTATATTTTTAGTTGTAACTTGTATGAGCTGTTTTCCTCAATTTTGCAAGGCATCACAAACTATGATCGGTCGTATTTTAGTTTGGGTAGGTTTTAACTATTTTTTAGATGCTAATGGTTTGTATTAATTGCATATTAGCTCGGAACCTATACCTCCTGTGCCATGTGTGGCGTTTTCATCACATGTTGCAAGCATCATTTTGTCTTCCGGTTTTTTTCCTATTTCATTACATTTTGTCCTCCTGTCCTTATTCCTTTTCCTATAACTTTTCGTCTTTGATTATTTTGCTCATCGTCGTTCGGTAATATTACTTTGCATTTGTCTATCACATATTTGACTACACTAAGCTGTTATATGTTAATTTCTACGTGCTCAACATTTTTCAATTATTTGGGAGTCTTGAGGAGATCGTACTTGGCCTATGATTTTACCGCGCTAGTTCCTCCCAAAGATTACGTTCCTCCGTTGTATGCTTATGTATGAAGAGAATAACTTCGATTACCGATATGTGTTCTTGAAGCATCACTATCTTTAATCCACTCATCGGGTTCCAAGTTTACTCCTAAGCATATTTCATCGGGCGCTTGAGCTACAAGGCAAGTTTTATCTTTAGTCTTTCCTACTTCATCTTCTCCATTGTCACTCCATGCTCCTCTAATAAATGCTCTTTGATCGTTGTTCTTTGGCGACTTTGAACATTCTCCAATGAGGTGATTTGGATCACCACGTCTAAAACATTTTCTTTCATTTTTACATAACCATCATTTTACTTCTTTGTAATATTTTTTAATCGACCTTCATGGTTGTCTTACAAATTTTCCTCGTCTCTTGAAGATTTCTTGAATTCTTTTGGCCATAGCATACTTTTGTTCTCCACTATCGAAGCTTGATCTATCTTCATCACTTACTTCCTTTTTCACCTTTAATTTGAAGAGATCTACTTTTGTTCTTTTTTCAACTTTGACAGTTTTGAAGTCTTTCTTTTATTACCTCTTCAATAGACTTTCAAGTTTCCAATAAGTTCGTCAAGAGGTCAAGGTTGTTAGATCTCTGTTGAGTCTTCAATCTCCGTGACTTTTTGCGGCGCCATTTTGGATGCTATTGACCTAAATAATTTCCTAAACCAATTTTGCTAAAAAACCATTTCATCAAGTGCTTTTAGACTAGTAATTAATAGTGTTAAATTAGCAAATGCATTATCTATTGATCCTCTTCCGGATCGTAAAATTGTTCATAGCTGTTGACAAGAAGATTTATTTTTGTCTACTTTGACTTTGAATTATACCTGATGTGTGATTAGCAAAGTATCCCAAATTTCTTTTGCGGTTTGACACATAAAAATTCTTTCGTATTCTTTACGTGGCAAAGCATTATAAATTACCATTTTAGCTTTATTATTTTTTGCAAGTTTTTTTTAAGATCATCATTTTGTTTATGAAAAGGTACAACTTCATCCTTTTTAGTTTCAGAATTATTTTGAATAGGAGGAAAATCACCATCGGTAATAACATGCCAAAGATCTAGATCTTTTGATTTCAAATAAGTTTCAAATCTATTTTTCCAATAAATAAATCCATCACTTTCAAATAGTGGTGGTCTTTGTATAGATTGCCCTTCTAAATATTTTTCCGATTCCATAGATCGATTCATGTTTTAAAATAAAATTTATTTTAAAAATCTTGTTTAGCGTGACTCTTGATACCAATTGTGGAAAACTAGAAGGGGGGTTGAATAGTTTACCGCTTTTTATTTAAAGGTTTGAAGTGTTTGTTAGAATTTCTAGATTTTTATTTTATGGAACTCAACACTTATTTGCACATATGAACGATATATTTATTCTAAACAATTGATATGATAGTCTGAGGAGGATAATGCAGACAAGAGATCAAGAGTATTAAAAATCAAACCATAACGCGATGATTTATAGTGGTTCGGTATCGAAGATCCTCTTCGCCCTTCTCCACTCCCCGTATCACCCTTAACTCGATGAGTTTCTTACTATGTAACAAGCCTCCCTTATGGCGGAGAAAAACGTACAACAACGTTGCTTACACCGATTTACGACACAAACGTAATGTCGAGTTCTAATCTTGGCTAGTACCAATCTATCACAAACACAATCTTCACTGACTTACAACTTCACAATTCTTCACAATTCAAGACTTCCTCACACTTCACGACTTCAACTTCACTACATACTTATGCCACACTAACTAACACTACTTGTAAGATCACCACGATCTATTATTATTACAAAGATCGCCAAGATCTAGCTACTACACTTAAATACAAGATATACACAAGATTTACAAGTTATGATATGGATGCAATAAGATTGCAACAACACACAAATGTGTAATACTTCTTCACTTGAGGATGAAAGTATTCTTCTCTTGCACTTGAGGAATTGAGCTTGAATAACTTGAAAACAAAGCTTTATGATTAAATGATCAAAGGATTTTGATGAGATGTGTGGACTGTTTTAGAACAGAAAGAATGAGTGCAAAAGGTAAGAAAATTGTGGGGAAAAGTCCAGTTTTTATAGGACAAACTAGGGGAGCGTCTACCTAGGGCCGGTCCCCTTAAATAGGTGGGCGGTCCCCTTAATTTTAAGGGGGCCAGCCGTGTATTTAACGGGGCCGCCCTAGACTGGGGCTTTCCCAGTTTGTCTTTTGTGTAGGGGGAATTTTCTGATCTTTTCTAGCGTTTTAGTGTCGAAAATTTTGAATTTTAAAATGTTTATTTTGAATAAAACATTTTTTTAATTGTAGAAAATAGTTATGTAAAGTTTATAAAATGTTTACAAATTTTATAAAGTGTGGGTGAATAATAATTTCTTTTGATCATAAAATGCATTAAGCATTTATTTATTCATACATTTATGTGACTGTATTTGTTGAATGGGATTTACTACTATTACTGGTTATTTTTTTTTTTTTTTTTCTTTTTTTTCTTTTTTTTTTCTTTTTTTTTTTTTTGTTTTTTTTTTTTTTTTTTGTTTTTTAATTTTTTTTTTTTTTTAATCCTTCTTTTTTTATTTATTTTATTTTCTATTTGTTTTCGTTTTTACGTTTTAATTTTACATTGGTGAAAGTTTTTTATTTTCTCATTAGTCATTACTACTTACCTTTTATTTCGGTAAAAAAAACTCGAAAACATAACGTTAACACTTAGCTATTTTTCCTTATTTTAGAGTCTAAATATTTCATGTAACCTATCATCCAGAGTTGGTGATTTTAGTGTCGCACATTATTTTATATGCTTGTGTTCTACTTTTAGGTTAAAGTGTTTTTCAAGTTAAGCTCAAAGACGATTTAAAAATACAAACTGGACATTATTTTAGTTAATTCGATACTTTCACGACGATATAAGGTGGTCAAAAGGGGTGGCACACTCGTGCTTGAGCTGGTTGGGCGAGTTTTTCGACCGCCAAACAACATAACCGTTTTATCTATCATTGCATCTCCTATCGGCAAAATATTCTTAACTGACTTTTTGATATAGTTAATATAACGGATTTTAATATCTTCCGGACATAACTTACAAAACAAATCATGAACATTGGCTCTTCCTTCTCGTACTTTAGAACTTGAGTGTTTCTAATTTATCCATTCATGGATTTCGTGAACTCGGATTGTTAACTTGATTATTCCTCTTTCACACGTACACCATAAATCCAACAGGAGCTCTATATGGTTTATTCATTTCATGCATTAACACAAGATCTTTTATTTGGACCACTGAAGGTTCACTTCACCCCACCTTAATTTTCATTTGTTCAAGATTGCTTTGGAAAATATTTTATTCTCCAATTCCAAGATCGATCAACTATATCACTAGAGCAGAAAACTCCAAATGTCCAGCGAGGTCTCAAACGTGAATGATAGTTGCTGGCTTAGATAGAACAAGCATAGTTGCCCGCGCGTTGCTGCGGGGCGGTGTTTCTTTTATCATAGATGTGGGTGTTTTTTATTTTTAAAATTTGTATGTTATGCTAATTTTTTAAAGGTTATGTGTTTAAAGGTTGTTTTTTTGGCTATTTGGGTTTATTTTAATATAATTTTATGAGATTGGGTAAATATGTGTTAAGCATGATTGCCCGCGCGTTGATACGGGGTGTTAAATTTTGTTTTTTTTTGTATATTTTGTGCGGCTTTATTTTTTCGGTCTCATGTTTAATAGTTTTTTTATATGGGCTTATGTGTTGGGCGGGCGTAATGTCGTGTGTATTTTTTTATCTGAATAAATCTATATATTTTTTTTCCTATTTTGTGCCGAGCAAAAAAATTTTTAATTATTTTGTGCAATAGTTTATTTTTTTTATATCAGCATATGTGTTTGGTCTCGTGCCGCGGATATTTTTTGATCCGAATAATTATTAAGTACTTTTGTAATTTTGCTTCTTATTTTGTGCCGAGCAATTTTTTTTTTTAAAATTTGCCTGGTTAAAAAAAAAAACTAAATGGGCCGGCCCTGTAGCTACTGTAGCAAGCTGCCAAAACGGCAGCGTTTTATTCCGTGTATAGTATATACATATAGTGTTCAATTTATCCAAACTACCAAAGGCGTGACCAAGTCAGTTGATAATTTTTAATAGTCTCAGCCAAAGAATGAGAGGTCTTA
>BQNB010140855.1:0-17352 GCA_026074375.1 Tanacetum coccineum | reverse complement strand
ACCTAAAATAAGAAGAAGGTATGAAGTTCGTCACGTGTACTCTATGTTTGTTTAGATGTATGTCTCCTTCCCCCTTGCTTGTTTTGATACCTCAGAATCAGCAACACATTGTACGCACATATACTTGAAATTTTATAAGAAGAATGAAATTAGCTCGAATGTATCTCGTGAGAATCAACTACTGATCAAATCTCTACTCATTAACTCTCTCTGACTATCTTTACCGACCCCTTTGTAGGCTATTTAAAGTGACCACTGATGGAGTAAACCCGATATACCAAATTTGAAATTGAAGTAGAATTCCCTGTTTGTGACTTAATCTTGCACCAATGTTGGAAGAACAGTGTAGAGAAACTCAATACTTACCAAGCAAAGTATGAGACATTCATCACCTTTTGCGATTATTGGTATGTGCTTAATTACACATACCTTTTTCCATTAAAAACGGACTTAAATGACCAAAAACAGACAAAAAATGCCAAATATATGTTTGTTTTGTATTTGTATTGTGTAGGAAACGGATATTCACAAAAGGATGAAAAACAAAGCCAAAAACGACAAAACTGAGCACGGAATGGAAAAGTGTGAAAAGACAAAGCCAATTCGAAGCCAAAAAGTCAGCCAAGTCAAGAAGTCAACAGAAAAGTCAAACATTCAAAGTCAAAGTCAACCCCGATAAAGTCAAGTCAACTCCGAGAAGCTAAATCAAAAAAAAAATAACTTGAGGGACTGAAATTGCCAAATCCGAAAGTTATATTACTAAGATAAGGGCTGATTTTGCAATAAGGACTAGCTTTGCAAGACCTGAATATACATTGAGGGGTCGTTTTTTCCATCCTCCCAAAGTTGTATTACCACAAGGACGTATGGTGTAATTACACCATACACCCTTAAGGGTTTAACTTGGCAACCCCAAAAAACTTCATCACCACAAGGACAAAGAGTGCAATACAAGAATAAAGGTTGAGGGGCCAAATATGTCAAGTCACCAAACCTTACCCCTGCTCTTTTAAAACCAAAATTCCCGCCAAAATAACCCAAGTACAACTCACGGGTTGTCTTCTCCACCTGCATCCCCTAAAACCTCCAATGGACAAAAACCTCACCCTCTCCACTAAAACCCTAGTCACATGTTACCTTGCCAAGTTGGAGATCCCACACTTCCCAATCAAATTCGATGGCTATGATGAAACCAAAGAAGCACAAATGGAAATTAAAGGTTGAGATTGCTTTGGGCTTTTTACTCACATAACATGCACACCTCTGTTCTCTCTCACAAAGAAAGCACAAGACCAAGAGATGAGGAGAAGACCTAGAGTGACCCATTTGAAATCCCATGAGGCATCTAATTTTTTATCTTTTATGTAGTTTTTAATTCAGTCTACTTTGAAGTCAGTTTTACTTATTGTCTTTTAATATTTCAGTCTTGTAATCTTTTATTCTAATTTTATGCAAATACAAGTGTTCTTTACATTACTATCATTTGAGCCTTCTTGTCATTTAAATATAGTTCTTAAGGTTTTATATGAGTTTTTGAGTTCTTAAAAACTAATATATCAGCTTGGTTTACATAGTGTCAAAAAAAATCAAAAATCAAAAAAAAAGTCAAGAAAAAAAAAGTCAAAGAAAGCAAGGAGCACGGCAAATTTTGGATGGCCGTGGTTTAGAGCCTCAAAGGAGGTATTAGGATTGGTTAAACACTGAGTAAGTGTTTAACTTTCATTCCATAAGCATTGGACCTTTTTTAAGTTTTCTTGTATTTTTTATTTTAGCTTATCACTATAGCTTAGCTTATTTAGTGCTTATTTATGCTCATTATTGCTTATTTATGATCTTTTATGCTTATTATGCTTGCCTTAAAGTTTTCAAGCCATTTGGTTAAGATTTAAAGTTGAACTGGCCATTTTAGCCTTTAAATTGCTTAATGTGCATTTGCTTAATTTAGTGCTTATTCTCAGTTGCTTCTTGCCAATCTCAGCTTATTTCATCTCTTTATAACCTTATCTTGAACTTTTTGTACTTAATTAGCCCTTTTCAAGTTTATAAAAGCCTTTTTAAAAGTTAAAGGGGTGTTTGGGACAGGACCCAAAATGGATCAAATGGGGTCATGCAATAGGTTTGGTCTTTAAGCCAGATTCTATAAGCTAAAGTATGGTCTAATAAGTGGTTTTAATCAGCTTTCATAGTTTAAATTTCAAAAGTTTAGTTTAAATTAGCTAAGGATTAAATCTGTGTAAATTTTCTTTGTTATAATAGCTTATTTTTGAGTTTTGGCTTAAAGTGTCTATTAGGACTTAATTGCATGTTATATTCAAGTGTTGGTGTGCATTGAATTTGAGTTTTAGTTGGCTGCATTTGTGGTTTTTACCAATAACCACAAGAAAGTGCCAAAAATCCCCATTTTTGAATGTCAAAAGTCAGCAGGTTTTAAACGATTTTAGAAGCTCAAATCCTGAGCATAAGCTCATTATAAGCTACTTAAAATCTGTTTAGGGTCTACTTTCAGTTTAGAGCTTATTGGGTGGCTTTTTAATAAGCCACAAATACCACCACTTTTTCCTTGAAAACACCACAAACAGCCCTTTCATAAGCACTTTCAAGTGCTTATTCTAGTTTCAAAATCCAATCTTTTGGCTTTTACTTAGAGCTTGTTGGCCATTTAACAAAGTTGTGGGCCCCACTTATCCCAAGGAATAGCTTAAGGGGCTTATTTTTAAGCTAAAGATTGGCTGTTGACTGTTTTTCAAACAGCCTTAAGCTCAAAAGCTCAATCAGCTTATTTGAGCTTATGGCTTAGTCATTTTGCTTAATTTTTATTGCCTTAGGTTAAATAGGTTAGTTTAGATAGCTTTTTAGGAAATTGAGCTTATTTTGAGCTTTTTAGAGCTTATTTTCATATCTGCCAAAAAAAATCCCCTGGTGCAAAAGCTACTTTGCAAGCCAGCTTTTCTAGGCTTATTTGTATTAGACAAATTAAGATATTTGGTTTTTTAGGTAGTTAATAAGCTCTTTTATAAGCCCCTAGAAGCCCAAGTCTTAACTCACACTCTAGGTGGCTTAACTTTAAGCTAGGAGTGGGGCTTTTGGCTGTTTTGGTTATAGGATAAGCTGAAAAGCTTATTCTGGCTTATTTAGTTGAATTTACTTGCTGAATTGGGTTCCTAAGTGCTTATTAGGTTTGTGTCTATGTGTGAGTTTGCTTTTCTTGTATTTCCTTTTGCTTATTCCTGCTAAAAATCCAAAAAGAAAAGTCCTCTTGTGCCCTTAGTTTTAAGCATTCTGTCTGTCATAAGCTATTTCTAGTAGCTTTTTCATTACTTATTTTTTGTTCAAAATAGTTAGAGAGTGCTTTTTCTCATACTCTTTTATGTCCTCTTTTCATTTTTCTAGATTATAGGTTCTTAAGTTTGTGTCTTGTGGCTTATTTTTAAGCCACAAAAAGCCTCTTTGTCTTTCTGTGACCCTTGTAGGACAGCAGCTTATATAAGCTTCTTATAAGCTTATTTTTCATTCTTAGTGCTCATTTTGGACCTACATAGCTTATTAGTGTTAGCCTAACCTTAGGATAGCTTATTTTATTTGTTTTGTAGCTTATTAGGGTCAAAAAGTCCATAACTTAGCTTATTTTAAGCTTAGAGTAAAAAAAGGGTGACATGTTGGCTTTTTAGCTTATTTATGGGCTTATTATAGCTTTTCAAAAATAATTCCAAGTTTTAAAGTTACTTATTTCCATTTATTCTAGCTTTTTCATTTTATAAGTTTTTCAAAAAAAAGAGAGGGGAAAGTGGGAAGTCAGGGGTGAGCAAGACTCGAACCCCCGACCTCTACCACTCTCACCCTTTATAACTCAACACACACTACCGCTGCGCCCTTGGGTCTTTTCTGTAAGACCTTTGGGCGCTTTGGTATTTAAAGGTGTTTTTGCCCAATAAGCTTATAAGCTGTTGAGCTTATTTGACAGCTTATTCGATAAGCTGTGCGACCTAGCTTATTTTTCCTAGGACCCTTGTCACTTTAGCTATTTTGTGTAAATTTTTCAGATTTTTTTATAAAGTTTTAGTATTTTTTATAATTTATTTTCTTTTTAAACTTTAAAAAATCATAAAAAATAAAATATTAATCAGAAAAATATAAATCTTTTTTCTAAAATTTTCTTTTTTCATATATTTTGTAGGAAAAATATAAAAGTTTCTGTAGGATTAATTTTTCAAAAATTTACTTTTTAAAGAACGGGATTCGTTCCCGTTCTTGTCTTGACTCGTTTTTGGGTCAAACGACCTCCGTTTTTAGTCTAGTTTTTTTTAAACTTCGTTATTTGTCATTTAGAATCTATTTTAGCTTTTAAATTTGTTTTAGGGTTTAATTTGCAAAATTTAGGTTTTTAGCCCTCGTTTTTCGTGCCCGTTTTAGGTTTTAAGTTATATAGCTTTCGTTTTTAGGTTTTATTTAATCGTTTTTGCATATTTAACTTGTAGAAATAGAAAACCAATCATACCTTTGTCATATTCAAACATCAATCATCAATCCGTCATTCGATTTTCCATTCAAGCCTCGTTGGGACAAAACGACCCGGGAATCATACTTCCGGCTACATTCTCGGTTTCATGATTTTGTTTTTATTTTTAAAACTATAGTTAGTATAGATTTTATATTTCTTAATTATATATTATATTAATAAGGGTGTAGTTTAGCACAATCACATGTCAAAACTTTTAAGCATTTGACTAAAGACCATGTACATTTGAGACTTTCCATCAACTCTCATTATTTGATAATAGCTTTTTCTTCCTTCTTTATAAATCTTTCAGCCAACAATACTTGGAGACTTAACAGCCAAAGGTATAGCATCAATTGCTACCTCTTCTTCATTGGATGATTTCCAAAACATGTTTAGCTTTGATGTTTCTGTCATCTTACTTTTGCTTCTTTGCATTCTCCTGTATCAGTCTGTTCTTACTCTTCTTTTTTCTTTGCCTTCCACCAACTCTGTTTAAGTCTTCAAATGTATTTTACCCTTTTTTTGACTGCTCTCGCCGCAAATCATTCTCTTGGATAGAATCAAACTCTTTCAACTTCAAATCATTGAGCTTGTATCCTTCCATGTTCTTTAGGTAAGTACACATTATCTTTCTCTGTTGAGCTTTTATTGGTGGTTTGTTTCTTTTCTCTTTGTCTTTTAGTGCAAAATGTTTTTCTTTGTATCCAAGAGTTGTTGAAATAATGTAGCCTTTTCTTCAATAGACAACTCTTTTTGTTCGTGTGCTTTTGCATATCTTTATTCTGCCAATGTATGATCAGCATCAATCTTTGCCTGTATATCATCTCATGTTTCAATCAAGGCAATATTGGCTTCTTTTTCTTTTTCAGCTTTCTCTCTTGCAAGTCTTTCTTTTTCATCAAATTCAGCTTGTAACTTTAAAGCAGTTTCTTCATCAAAACTAATTTGATCTTTCTTCTTCATAGGCTTCACAGGTTCTATCAATATCCCTTTACCTTTGTCCTATGATTGTTGTGAAGATAGTTGTGAAGATATTGTTGTTGTAGATTCACCCAGCTCTTGTATAACAACCCCTTTATTCATTGGTTTTGTACTTTTCATTTCTATAAGTGCTTGAGCCAAAGTAATATCACCATCATTAGTAGTTGTTGTAGTAGCACTAACAGTTGTTGCAGCACCAGCAGTACAAACTACATTACCAGCATCATTAGAATACTTCACTATTCTTTCAACAAAATTAACTTCATCATTTACTTATTAGGCAGCAACTTCTTGTTCTGCCACCAAAAACCTCATTCACCATCTAAAAACATTCACATCAAACATCTCTTCATCCACATTTTGAACACTAACCAGGGTAATTTCTTCATCTGCATCAATAGCATCAATCCTCCCTTGTTTGGATGCATCCTCACCCAAACTTTCTTCATTATCAGAGGATTCTACCCTAGCAGTCAAACCAACTTTGTGTAATCTTTTCAGCCTATGAGTTCTTGACCTATTTTTCTTTTCAAGCTTCTTGACCCTCCTTTTCAAACTAGCAATCTCATTATGTTGAGTGGTCTTTGTCTGCTCCAAATCAAGAAACCTGTTTAATAAAGTGGTACATAGTGTCAACAATTCATTAAGTTTAAGTCTATCCTCATCACTTCAAAGTGTGTTACCTCTTATGAGCAGTGAATCATTAGAATATTTAGATACACTCTCAAACCTAGTTTGAGCAATAGTATCCCCTATGGTTTCTTGGAGCCTAAGACCACCACCTAAAGTAGTTCCTAGGGAACTAGATTCATTAGGTGTTGCCTTGGATTGGGTTTTAGTTATGTTACCACTGTCATACTCTGCTTCTAAGCTAGAAGCAGTAGTGGCAGTCCTCACCAAACTGTCACCCAACTCCTTATGGACAGCCTCATCTACAACATTTTCAATAGGATCACTAGGCTGAGGTACCTGAGTGTCTTTTCTTTTACACTTCCTAGGTTGTTGTGTCTTTTGAGGTTGAGTTGACGATTGAATAATGGTGGGTGTGTGATGGGGATCAGTTGGAATTGCTGAACCTTCACCCAAATGTGATTGGTTTTGTACCACCATTGTTGGAAATAAAGGTGTTACTCTACCAGAAAAACCTTTGCCTACCCTTCTCATATTTCCAAAAATCTTCTTAATGTGAGAGGGAAATATAAAATCTCTTATGAGTTGGCATCTCATCAAGTTGTTGATCCAAAAATACTTTTATAAACTTTGGATACATCAAAAATTTGCCAGACAAATTATCCAAGTTTCTAATCATACTATTAAAAATGAATTTTGAAAAGTTGAATTTCTGGTTTGTAGCTAAACAGATAATGGTAGATACCATTAGTATACTGGAACTCATTCATGCAAGTTAGGTCTTTGGATTAGACATGTTGACTAGTTAGGACTTAGAAATTTCCATTGTGGGAAAAGAGAGGGTTTATAAAATAAGTGAGTTTTTGTGAAATTTTTCAACCCCTCTCACCCGTCAATCTAAGTTGTTTAAATGGTAGAATTTGGTAAATAATCAAACTACCCCTTCTAGTTGAAGATCTCTTTCTAATAGATGATTCGTAGTGATGATTATCATTATTTGCCATCTATAGGGCAATGTAACTCCCGTCGTTTACCCCTTACTGATCTCCGTTTTGACACCCTCCCCCCCCCCCCACCGGAGTTAGACCTCACTCTCTCTGTTCTATGCAAGCAAATATATATTACGGATCCGACTCCCCGCTCCTTATTGCATTACCTTATAGGTGTGCAATTCAAAAAAACTCTACTATCTTGTTCATACCACAACCTCCAATCATCGCATTGCGCTTCGACGCTGCACAAAAATGCGACCCTATTTATTTTTGAGTATCAGACAACTTTAAAAGTCGTCTTTTCATGCTCTGGATATATCTTCTTTATAGATGATAAAATTGAGTTAGGTTTGTAGTTTGTATTTCAGTCGAGTATTTGAAAGAGTGAAATTGATTAAATGATCGATTGAAACCCTTAATCTAAGTATTTATGGAAAGAGTGAAATTGATTAAAGGATCGATTGAAACCCTTAATCTAAGTATTTATGGAAAATACCCTCAACAGCATTAACTATCACCCAACAGTAGTAACCTAGCAGCAATAATTGAGTCACCCAGCATTAACTCCAATTTCATTCTAAATAGCTTTTCCATCATCAATTTAACACTTTTTTTTTTGCTTTTCCCTACAAAAATGTTAGTTCCAAAAACCAAAGAAACACAGAGCCATACAATTTTCCAACAATTTATAGTATTAATTATACCTAACAGTATAAGTATTAACTAACAGGTAGAAACTCAATAGTATTCAGTTCCTAACCAGCGTATTTTATTATACATTAAAGGAGAAAATTTTAATGACATGAATGACATACTATTCATACAAAACTCTACTAAAATCAATAATGAGATTCAAAGACTTTAAAGATTTAGCATTCCAATACTAGCAATCAAATATTGAAATCTACTTACATCAAAAGCTTTTGTAAGCAAATCTGCAACATTCTTGTCAATATGGATTTTGACCATTTGAATCAATTTCTTTTTATTGCAATCTCTAATAAAATGATTTCTGATCTCTATATGCTTTGTTTTTTAATATAAAACAGGATTTTTTTGAATTATGCAAATAGTACTGTTATTGTCAATAAAGATCTTGGTATGCATAAAATTGTACCCATAATCAAGTACTCCCTTCGTCCCATTTTTATTGTCCACGTTTCCTTTTTGGGACGTCCCAATTTAATTGTCCACTACTAAAAATAGATGGGGAAGTTTGATCAAGTTTACTATATTACCCTTGTTTGAAATTATAATTACAAATTTTAAAGAATACTTTAATAATTAGCTAAGAGTAAAACTGTCATTCAGTCAAAAAGTAAAAAAGATAAAGCAGTAATAAATGCACTTTTCTTAAACTGTGTGTTTTTTGTCAGGGGACAATAATTTTAGGACGGAGGGAGTAGTTGATTCTGAATCCAAAGCACTTGTCCACAGCAACTTGAAGCAGCCACATACTCAACTTCTGTTGTGGAATTTGCAACCACTGTCTGTTTCTTGCACTGCCATGATATTAATCTACATCCAAGGTGATAAGTCACATTAATCTCGAATCAATCATATCGACAATAAAAGTGTGAAGAGAATAGTAGAGGGATGCAAGTATTCAAATTTCAAATATTATAAAAGGAGGGAAAAGTGGAAAGGATTATTACAAAGGCATCACCCTCTAATGAAGATTAGAGGGGTATTTATAGTTAATGGATGGAGGCTCTCCTTCCTTTATTTTCCTAACTTTACATTTCTAGTTCCTAGACTTTGGTTATTATGCTATTTCCTTCTTTAAGCATAATAAACCTTATTACAAACTATATTATTCTAAACAAAATAAAGTCTAATAACAAAATATAATAAAACCACATAATCGACACTTTTTATGAACCTAACAATCTCCCCCTAAGGGTCAATTATTCTGGGCGTTCCCTTCGTGGTCCAAGTGGTCTTCCATTCACATACATCTCCCATCTTCTCATCTAATTACGATACTTCAATCTTACTTCAATTTCTTCTTCAAACAGCTTAAGATACTCAACTTCATCACTTGTAAGTTATCTTTGCACATAGCCATACTTGATATCATTATTGTAACTCTTTAAACCTTCAAGCACTCTCATCAGTGTTGCATCACAAAACTTATGAATCTCTGAATGTCTCATCACCCTTTTCTCTTTCTTGCTATTCTTGTAAATTATTCCATGCACAGGCTCATAAAAAATAGAAAACACTACATACTTTTCAATTCATGGGAAAGTTATTGTTGGTGCAATGAGATTGACCTTCTGCTGATAGCTTTTGATTCCAAGTTGAAAGTCATGTACTCTTTCCCATATCACTGAACTTCTAATGAATACTGATAAAGACCATAGTAAGCACCCACCCCTTTTTACCCCCCATCGTTTATCAAGATAATCGGTCTACCTTTCTATTCATGATCAGGCAATTATATGTCCTCAATATATTCTTATTGAGATTCTTGTTAAATATGCTTGGATATGACACTATGCACTGTTAGCTCTTTCTTGCCACTACTCTGTAATAAACTTATGTTTATGACCTTAATCCCATCAGTACGCTTGATAACTTGAACAATCTTTGAATTCGAATAAATCTCTTCCTTCGGTCTTCCAGGCTCTTTCTGTTTCCTTATGTAGAAGATCTTTGCATGAGGATTCTTCCAGTGTTCAACACCATATCTTGCATAAGGATTAAACTTCTTTACACACTTATTAACCCATCTGGAAGTTCGTTCTTCAATATCGTCATCATTGAAGATAACCGCAGGAAACTTATGAAGTGACAAAACTATCTTTTCGGGTCCTGAATTTCCTTTCTTCAAATACAACAGATCTTGATTTATCAGAGATAGTGCTGGAGCATCAGGATTTCTTTGACAACTAAGAACAAGAGGTGTAGCCTTTCTTGGATGTGGAGAGTCAAGAATTTCCTTTCTACTTTCCCAAACAATATCACTTTGCAAGAAATTCTTCATCTGATCAATGTGATACTGATGTTCATCTCCTGAAGTGCATCTTTGTCTTAGCATCTCATCCGCCATCTTTTTCAGCTTAGCTTCATCAATTGTCAGTGATATTTCTTCCATAATGTCTTGTGATACTTGCTTTGTTGGTATCTCATCATCATCAGAAGCATAAGAATCAGTCCAAAAATCAAAATCATCATCATGTTCTTGATTACCTGAAGTTGAAAGACCTGGTTCCTCTTCATTAACTTGTCCAGACGATGACTCTCCAGATACATAAGCTTCATACTCCGATGTCTTCTGCCTCTTTGCACTATTCTCCCCCTCAGGATGAGCATCATCATGAGGATCTTCCTGATCTCTTGGGCGAACGGCAGAAGGTCTACATGCAGTTTGTGGTACCTGAGTTCTCTCAAACTTCATCTGGAGAGCCAACCATATTGCTATATCTTGTTGTTGCATCTGAGGATCAGCCTTCATAGCTAAATACAGTTGATATTGTTGTTCTGGAACTGAGGCTGTTTGTGACTGAGCCGGATGAACATGAAGAATATGTCCAGACATATAACTTCTGACAGACGCATCAACTTGAGAAGGAATGCTATCGTCAATTGCTTTCTGAATTTGTGCGGAAATCTGAGCCTGAATATTCCCACGTTCTTGTAAAATAGCTTTATCAATCATTCTTTGCGTATCTTCGTTAGTCTTTTGCCTTTCTAGAATCAACCCTTTAGCAACATATACTGGAACTTGATCTTGAACTTGCTCAGGAACTTGCTTTTTAACTTGCTCCCTAACATGTTCTTTTACCATAGATGGTAACATCTCAACCATGACATCATGAAGATCATCAGCAAGTTGATCACTTGACTATCTTGGCATGAATCTTTTCCGTAGATGTGCAAACAAGTAACCATATCGTCCATGTAACTCATGAAAGAAACTTTTGTATTGTTTGAAGCAAGTGGGTTTTGTCTTGAGCAATGAGAGAAGTCGATTTGTTTTAGTTAACTTTGTTGTGGGTAACCTTTGATGAGGTGTATGTAGTATGGAGTAACGCTCACTTCCATAGGAATTTCTCGGTATCGGAAGATACGCGGATTTAGAAAGATTCCTAGGGGATCTAGTTGGTGTGGGGATTGGTGAATTCCTAGTCTCCTCTACAATCTTCCCTTTCTCCTTTCTCTTTAATTCATACACTTCATCAATTATTTCTTCTTCCTCATCATCGACATTCACTGGTATAACAACATTGGTAATTTCTACCACTGGAGTTTCCTTAGCAAGCTCCACCTCCTGATCATTAGTATTCTCTTGCTCCGGGCTTGCCGCATCACTAGTAATCTCCACTATCTTATCAACAAACTCTACCTCCTTTTCCTTAGTGATCTCCACCTCCTTTTCCTTAGTAGTCTCCACCTCCGGGAATTTTCCTGTTCACTCCTGGGCTCTATTTCCTAGTGCCGGCAGTGGGAATGTTGTGTTATCATTCCTAAGGGTGCATAATTGAATATACCAAACACCATTTTGTACAAACCTATAGAGCCGACGACTAATCTGGGGTATTACTTCATGGATACAAGAATCATAATCATAGAAAACGACTTAAAAGAGACGTTGTTCAAAAGATACGTTATCATTCAATTAAAATTAGAGTTTTACAACGGCATGTCCCAAAATCTAGTTATATACAATGTGAATGATAACAAGTTTTAGCCATCTTCATATCCATGCCACTCCGTGCCATAAGTTGCTTAATTACGTGAGATAAACATGCTAAAAAGTCAACATAATGGTTAAGTGAAATCTATTTAAGGGGTTTTTGATATTAAAAAGTTGAATACAAGTATCATAAGTAATGTTATAAAAGCTAGTATCATGTAATGGTTATAGTGTGTATTGGTTTACGATGTTATAACCCGGTATTTGTAATAATTGTAAACGAAAACAATTATATGGAAAATTGATATTATGTTATTGTTTTCATAGGTATCGGTCATGGTCTCGTTAAGCTCATGGCACAAAACTGCTTAGTGTGTATATATACCCAAATATGATGTGGTATATATATTTATATATATATATATTTATATATATATATATATATATAATATATATATATATAGATAATGGCCTCGGTGTAGGTAATTGCATATACCGATGAAATTCAAATATAGTTGTGTTTGGTAACCTATCCGGTTAACAAAAACAAGATTGTCAATCCTGAATAGATTATCACAATATTCTCGTTCACCCTAGTGTTATTGGTCCATGATAATGAGGGACTTGGCATTAAAGTAACTTAGACCATTAGTTCTTAATGGTTTAATTAGGATAGCATATAATCTGGAAAAACACTTGTATTCGTAATTTATAGCATGTATCCCCCTCACGGGTTTATGAAAGCATTAAAAGATATTAAAAAGCGAGGTTATGAACTTCACCTGATAGGTAGATGTAATATATATTCCAAAATGAAAGCTGACGACCTTATCACAATCTTAACGGGGAAAGGTTGATATAGCAAAATGATAGTAAACAGCCACGTCACGCAACCTGAGATAATATGTTGAGTCTTAGGAAGATTGTACTTTAGAACTTTGGTTCTAAGAGTTATGAATTTGATTGAAGAGTTTGGAATTATTGTATCACCGTTCGGGCCATCATAATTCAGAAGTCATTCAGTAAACGTTTGAGGAGCTAGGGCACTTTAAATCGTAAACCCAACAACTCAGTCAGAACGTAATACCAAGATGAAACCTCTTAATATGAAGCTCCCTAGTATTGTGATACGATATAATCAGTTTTAAGCGTTTTAATCAATATCTGGAAATGTTAAGCACGTCAAGCGTTAATTAAAGTTATGTCTTGTAATGTTTTGAACATGATTTTATACTTTTTCAAAATGTTACATTTTAGACCCTTGAGTTTGAAAAGTGGCAAAATATACCCTCGGAGTTTGCACTTTTACGAGTTTGGTCCTTCAAGTTTAAAAGATATACCAAGTAAACCTTGTACTTTGAAAAGTGACATAATATACCCTTGTAGTTATAACTTTGATAAAATGACATTTTCAGTCCTTTTAGTTATAAGTTTCTGAAAGTTATGATATATACCCCTTGCATGGAAAATATTTACAAAACATATCCAAATTGCCATGCAAGCTTATTTTAACATTTCAATGGACATTTATAAGTTATAATAAACTAAAATATGAAGATTTAATGCAACGCAAGTTTAAAATAAAGATTTGTTAAGCTAGGAAGCAAAATGGGTCAAATTAGGGTTTTAAAACATAAACGCGCGGGTTTTAAGCTCAAATTCTTTCAATAATCAATAAAGTGGTTATATTAACATTAGTTAAGCATGTTAAAATTGATTATAACAATATTTAACCATTATAACATTTAGTTTTAAGAAAAACATAAAATTAGGGTTTCGGGTGTATGGTTTTGGATCAAAATGGAAAATGAGCAAGAATTGAGTTATGAAACTTTAACAAGAGTATATTTAGGATCATATGAACATTATAAGGGCGTAGTAGCAGGTATGAAGATGATAGAACCTGGGTTTGAGCTTATAGCATGAAAACGGGTCAAAATTAGGACTTTTAGCTTTGTACGCCTAGAATAACGACTCTCGGGCTTCTTTTCTTAGTTTCTTTTGCTTCACTTATGTTCTTGGGACTTCTTAAGATCTCATAGAATTCATATTGAGCAAAGGATTGCTGCTATGATGGGTTATAGAGTAGGAAGTGGGGGATGAGTTTAAATGAAGAGTTTATGCCCCTATTTATAGTATTTTGAACCTTAGAGGCCAAGGGACACTTTGTGACAAGGTTAGGACATGTATGAGTTCTAGAGGGTGATGAGGAGAGGCTATGTGAGGATTTTCATAAGCTAGAAACTAGCTTTTATGTGTTGTTCTCCTCTTGTGATGCCGCGGCTAAGAAAGGAAGACAAATGGGTGATGGCATGGACTGGACTCTGGCATATACAACGAGCTCTCTTCGACACACAATGGCGCACTGCTAGACCTCAACGGGTCCTATCGGGGGGGAGGTCCGCGCGACACGCAAGGCGATTGACTCTACCAATTACTATATTCATACACAGCGACTCCAACGTCGAGATACTAAGCACTTCGTGATACAAACCAGGTTGATGTGATGCGTTCAGATCATTGCACGAGGTAGCTTCTCTATGTCTTATTCGAGCAACCTTTCATGAGAGTGCAGTTGACACAACATGAGGGCAATCATGCAGAAACTCACAACAACCCCTCCTTATCACATCAGCGTATCTACACAGGTTGCGTCGACTATAGCTGTACAGGACTCATTTCAAAGTCTACATCGGATAAAGAGCAGAGTGAGGACTATAGATCTTCAATATTATCGAAGAGAGACAATCTCACATTATTTGTGTCACAACTAGACTTATGTGACCACTACGAGAGAGTCAGAAGGAGCGTGGCTTATCACTTGCAAGCATAGAGGGACTTTGAGGAGTAGTGTCTCGAGGCATTATCAACACTGCATACAGGGGCGTAAAGAAAATAAGCAAGAGTAGGTATCAAACTATTGGACTAAGCTTCACGAATACATGTGAGCTCACAATTAGGAGCATATAGACTTCGTTCCATATTATGCGATTTAAGCGTGAAGAAAATGAGATAGGTTGAGATATATGTTTGAGTTTGTGTAAAGGAAGGTACAGGACAAATTTTCTTTGAGTATTGTTTAGTTTACAAGGATAAAACAAAGCAAACGGTCAATGGGTTAGTATGTTACCTCAGGTTAGGGTTTCGCTGGAGCTTCAGGATCTTTTTGACAGCTATGAACTAATGGTGTGGTCTTTCGTGGATGTGGAGAGACAAGAATTTCTTTTCTACTCTCCCAGACAATGTCACTCTTCAAGAAATTCTTCATCTGATCAATGTGATACTGATGCTCATCTCCTGAAGTACATCTCTGTCTCAACATCTCATCAGCCATCTTTCTCAGCTTAGCTTCATCAATGGTCAGCGATACTTCTTCCATAATGTCTTGTGATACTTGCTTCGTTGGTATTTCATCATCATCTGAAGCATAAGAGTCAGTCCAAAAATCAAAATCATCATCTTGCTCTTGATTACCTGAAGTTGATGGAGCTTGTTCCTCTTGAAAAACTTGTCCAGACGATGACTCTCCAGACACATAAGCTTCATACTCCGATGTCTTCTGCCGCTTTGCACTATTCTCCCCCTCAGGATGAGCATCATCATGAGGATCGTCCTGATCTCTTGGGCGAACGGCAGGAGTTCTACATGCAGTTTGTGGTACCGTATTTCTTTCAAACTTCATCTGGAGAGCCAACCATATTGCTATGTCTTGTTGTTGCAATTGAGGATCAGCTTTCATAGCAAGGTACAGTTGATATTGTTGATCTGGAACAGAGGATGTTTGTGATTGAGCCGGATGAACATGAAGAATATGTCCAGACATATAACTTCGTACGGATGCATCAACTTGAGAAGGAATGACATTGGCAATTGCATTCTCAATTTGTGTCGAAATTTGAGCCTGAATATTTCCACGTTCCTGCAGAATAGCTTTAGCAATCAATCTTTCCGTCTCTTCTTTAGCCTTTTGCCTCTCCAGAATCAACCCTTCCGCAACATACACTGGAACTTGATTCCGAACTTGTTCAGGAACTTGCTTCATAACTTGCTCCTTAATGTGTTTATCTACCATAGTGGGTAATGTCTCAACCATTACATCATGAAGATTATCAGCAAGTGTATCGAATGACTTCCTTGGCATGAACCTCGCCCGTAGATGTGCAAACAAGTAACCATAACGTCCCTGTAACTCCTGAAAGAAGCTCTTGTAGCGTTTGAAGCGAGTAGGTTTTGTCTTGAACAATGATAGAAGTCGATTCGTTTTAGATAACTTTGTGTGAGGTGAACTTGATGATGATGTAGTATGAGTATCCGTCAAT
This sequence comes from Tanacetum coccineum, assembly GCA_026074375.1. Classification (NCBI taxonomy): domain Eukaryota; kingdom Viridiplantae; phylum Streptophyta; class Magnoliopsida; order Asterales; family Asteraceae; genus Tanacetum; species Tanacetum coccineum. The sequence goes on along the minus strand of BQNB010140855.1, from coordinate 1,290 downwards.
TCCTGGAGTTTCTCGGTATCCGAAGATACGAGATTAGTATGAATCCTAGGAGATCTAATTGGTGTGGGGATTGGTGAATTCCTAGTCTCCTCTACAATCTTCCCTTTCTCCCTTCTCTTTAATTCATACACCTCATCAGTTATTTCTTCATCTTCATCATTTACATTCACTGGTATAACAACGTTAGTAATATCCACCACTGGAGTCTCCTTAGTAATCTCCACCTCCTTATCTTTAGTAATCTCCACCTCCTTATCTTTAGTAATCTCCACCTCTGGACTTTCCTTATTACTCCTGGGCTCTATCCTAGTGCCGAGAATATTTGATTCATCATTCCTAGGGATTGAACTATCATCAACAACATTCTCTTGTCCATCCACCATCTTTTCAATTTCTTCAGATGCCAGGTTCTCATCAACTAGTGCCACATTTTCTCTTACTTCCTGCTCCTCACGACCTTTATGCTCAGCAAGACTAACTTGTAATGTATCTTGTAAAATCATCTCATCTACTTTGTCAACATTTGGCACTGGAGCTGGTGGTGTAAGACGTGTGGATCTCCTTTCAGGGATACGAAGACGAATCACAATTGATCATCTTAGAGCACTTAACTCTGCTGCTTCCCTATTAGGGTTAGGTGACCTAGGTATCCTATGCGTTCCTTGGGTAGACTCGGTCGGCTGTGACTGAGTCAGAGAAACATCTATACCAAACACCTCCGCATACATCCGATAATGCTCTGTGTGCTTCATTTCTTCAGTGATCATCCAAGCTGGTATCTACATTCCAACTTTGTCTTTGTGTCTTCCTGAATTAAAAATATTCTTCATGATATCATCATCTTGCAAGTTGTGATACTTGTCTCGAGCACGTCTTGAGATGTCAGGAAAGATAGTCATGTAATGACTGACAATGATCTTTGTAAATCTTGGATATGGAATTGAAGATGTTGGATGATGAAGCGAATAGTAAAGTCCTTCCTATAGTAACTCTATATAATCCACATGAATGTTATTGACAAAGCAATACATCAACGGCGGTTGATCCCATCCAGTGACACGTGTTGTCAAGCATTTGGAGAATATCTTGCATAACGTTTGCCATGGCTACAGAAGACCAGTTGTCTTGAAACTTAATGATGTCTTCCGCTCCATTGTAAATCCCAATACTTGTTTGTAGAATGGAACCATGTCAGAAAATGATAGTGGTGGCACAAATGAATTATGATTGTTGTCAGTTGCTTGTGGAAGATGAAAGATTGTTCTGAAGTCATCCAATGTAAGAGTAAGT
>BQNB010140854.1:0-14391 GCA_026074375.1 Tanacetum coccineum | reverse complement strand
TTGGAGATTTGATTAAATAAACTTGAAAACTAAGCTAAACTTAATCCTAGCTTATGAAAACTAATATTAAGAACTTAAATAAGCTTATGAAATCTTGATAGAGCACAAAAAATAGTTTTTACGTATTTTGACCCATTTTAAACTCTTAACGCAAACACCCCTTTAAGAATTTAAAATCTATTTTTAAACTTGATTTCAACTGATTTAAGCTAAGATCTTTAAAAACAGATAACAAACAAACAATATTAAGTCTTATTAAGCAAATTTCAACCTTCAATAAGCACTTAATAATAAGCAAACAATATGAGCAGTTTTTAAGCTAAAAAGGACAGTTTGATATAAAAACATAAACAAAGAAGATTTAAACATTAAGCAAGCATGAATAAGCAACAAACATCAATAATAAGCAGTAACAAGCACTAAAATAAGCATTCTAATAAGCAAACAGTAGATAAGCAAAAAATGAAAAATGAAAACTTACAAGGCCTTTTGCTTAAACAAGGGCATAAATTGCTCTTAGAGCTTATCAACAAGCTCTAGCTTGTTTGAAAACAAGCTAGTATGGTCATATAAGCCCTTCCAAGTTTGGCTTATCTTCCAATATAAGCTGAGGTACTTTGAGGGGTGAATTTTTGGTGAAATTTTCTTAAATACTTAAAGCTATGTAAAAGTCTAAATATCTTTATTAAAACATATTAAACAAGAGCTTAAACAAGAGCTTATCAAACATTTTCAAACATATTAATTCATTAACACAAGAAAAATAGATTTTAACATAAACACTTAAAATTTCATTAAACTTAAAAAACGTTTACAATACTTAAAGAAAAGTTACAATAAGCTGAAAATAAAACTTGATTAAAGACTACTCTAGATTACTAAAAAAAACTACTTAAAAATGTGACAATGGTCCTCTCTTTATAGCCGGCTTGAGAAGCATCTAGGCTGTGGTCTTGTGCTTCTTTTATGAGAGGAAAGGGAGTGCTCTCCAAGCAAATCAATCTCAGCCCTTGATTTCCCAGGTGTGCTTCTTTGTGATTAATCATAACCCTTGATTCTTTGTCCTTGTCCCATCAGCCGATAGGTCTTAATGGGATTGCCATGGTGGACTTGTCTTCTTGTTAGGGGTAAGGTTTGAGTGGGGTTGAGTGGGTTTTTGTCGGGTTGCAGGGTAGAATAAAAGAGGATGATGAATAGTAACATTTGGGCTTTAGCAGGTTTTTGTGGTTTTGTTTATAACTGTTTGATTTGGGTTAACAGGTTATTATGTTTGATTTGGGTTAACAGGTTGTTAGGGTTGAGGATAATGTTTGTAAAGGTTATTAAGGATTAATGGTGTAATGGATTAGGGACTAACTGTGTTAGTCCCCAAGGACTAACGGTGTAAATGTTTTAAACTAGATTAGGTTAAGTGTTGGCTAATGGGCTTTTGATCTTGGGCCGGTTTAGGATGGTTGTGGATTTGGACTTTTTTGTTCATATAAGGTTTATAGATAAAGGCTTAATGGGCTGGCCCAACCCATTAAATGGGTGCGGGTTGGCCCATTTAAGATGCACACGTCTTCGGCTTTGACTTTTCACGCTCTTTCCATTTCTGTGCTCGGTTTTGGCTTTGTTTTTGTCATTTAGTGAATATCCATTACCTGCACAACACAAATAGCAAAACACACACATATTTTTCATTTTATGTCCGTTTTTGGTTATTTAGGCTCGTTTTTATAGGTAAAAGGTATGTGTAATTAAGCACATACCAAAATCCCCCATACTAAACTATTGCCGTGTCCTCACGCAATGCCATAAGTAATTACTTTAGAAAACTAAGAGTCATAATCCCCCTCGACTAATTACCTCAAAAAGTAGATAAGTGTTCATCTTAAGGAATTAAGAACTCAATAGCTTTGTAAAGCCCCGTTTTGACCATTTTTATAAATCTATACTAATTACCACACATATTTTTTTTTATTTTCCTTTTTCTTTTTCTAACTAGAATGTCAAGACTTTTGTTATTTTCATAACCTTTAAGGTCATAGAATAAGAAGCACTTCAATCCTAAAATGTCCAAAAGGATAAATTCATCGTCCCCGATTTTTCACTTGTCCCAAACCAAGCTTAAAAACGAAATCACCGTTAAATATAAGTTAAGATGCTAACACTACTCATATTTGTAACTTGTGAACTTTCACTCCCGACAATTATTATATCTTAGGTGAATGTGCTTATTTCGAATTTCAACCATAGATCAACCTTTTTAAGAAAATTGTAATATTTCTATGCTTCACGTTCCACCCAAGAATTATGATTTTGAAGGCGAGATCATTCCATGTAGCGACTTTCTTCTCGGCACATCCCAGCCGAGACCGGATTAGGTAACCATGCTTTTGACACCCCACAAAGAATAGTATCGCAACTCACAGACCTTCGGTTTCAAAAACTCTTAGGCTTATCGTCAAATAAACAATTCATTTAGAAAAATCACAACTTAAAACGAAATAGTCTTAGTTCAAAAGCATATTTAAATTTAAGAAAAAGAGATTTTCCCTATATTTATTAAATCATATATATTACACTTAACATTAATATAATTATACTTATAACCTCCACCCTTTAAATGAACTGTCACATCAGTATGCGAGCCGACCATAATTCAGTTGTCTTATTTCGGCTTCGGAAACCCTCGACCTTTTTGAAGGCTGCAACATCGGTTGTGAGCCGGCAAGATGCAACAAACTTTTATCAGTCTCAGATTATTATTCTTACTATGGACCTTCTTTTGAAGACTGCCACATCGGTTGTGAGCCGACAAGAGGCAGTAAACTTTTATTAGCCCACAGTTTATTATTATTATTATTACCTATATATATATATATATATATATATATATTTTTAACACTTTATATTACCACGATATAGAGAAAATTTCTTTTTAGAAAATTTAAGTATAAATTTGAACTAAGACTAAGTAAATTATTGTTATCGACTACATTAAAAAATTATTGATTTAAGTTTAATTTTCGAAAATAGCACTTATTATTAGTCAGGTTAGGAGCTTATGGGAGAAAAGGCCACAAACTACACTTATGAGCTCTTAAGATTTCCAAATAATCCTTGTTTAGCATCTAACTCATAATTAACTCTATCATTTCTCGTTCTTCGCAAATTTAAAATCTTTAATAAAAAGATCCGCGAATGCTTAGTCAAATAAACTAGCTTAGTCAAGTTTATAACGGTTAAGGGACAAAGCTAAGAGCTCAACACGCTCGATCGAGTCAAAATTTATTCTTATTCTACCCAGCAGGAAAGTCAACATTGTGACAAAACACTTATTTTATTTTTGAAAAATTTTAAATTTTTTTATTTTTTTGGTATTTTGGTGGTAAAAACGGGATTACGTGAAAACAACGACTGCAGGCACAATCAAATCGATAGATCCCCCCATACTAGAACTGAACATTGTCCTCAATGTTTTAAGAAGGGTCTCTACGTAAATCTAAAGCCGTTTATTAAGTATGCTCAAAGATAAACGTTAGTCGATAAGATTTAGGATATTGGATTCCCATAATCATGCTAAGGATTGAAGCTCGAGTGAACGAAGGACAAAACCATGAGCACGAGAGTCTTCATAATCCGGGGCAATCCTGGACATACAACACAAACCACAAAACACGAGAAAGGAAGAGGCGAGCCTCCTCACTAAACACTTATTCATTACTACTATTATAATTATATTAGGATAAGCATGTGTTGCCATCCACGAAGCGCTTGTTTATTAAAGAGTCACTAAGCTTGACTCGTCCCCGAATTTAGTTATCCATGGGGAAAGTTTAGAGATCTAGGACAACCATCGGTGGTATGTCCCCTCCAAAGTAGTGTTTGAGTCTATGACCGTTCACCTTGAAGTTTGGCCCGTCGGTTTGAGATAACTCGATGGTGCCATAAGGGAAAACTTGGGCAACAGTGAATGGTCTAGTCCAACAGGTTTTGAGCTTGCTCGAGAAGATCTTTAATCGAGAATTGAAGAGAAGAACTTGATCACCAACGTTGAAAACGCGGTTTTTAATCTTGGAGTCATGGATATTCTTCGTTTTCTCTTGGTAGATTAAAGAGTTCTCATACGCTTGATCCCGGAGTTCATTTAATTCATTCAATTGAACATTTCGGTGATCACCCGCGGTCTTAAGGTCAAAATTTCAATGTTTCAAGGCCCAATAGGCCTTGTGTTCAAGCTCGATAGGTAGATGACAAGCCTTTTCGTACACTAGCTTATATGGAGTACACCTGATGGGTGTCTTGAACACGGTATGGAAGGCCCATAATGCATCATCTAACTTATCGGACCATGAAGCACGGTTTTCACCTACGGTCCTTTCTAAGATACGTTTCAAACCACGATTGGAAACCTCAACTTGCCCACTTTTTATGTATGATACACAGTAGAAAGTCGGTGTGTCACCCCATATTTAAGCATGACCTTTGCAAATTGGTCATTGCAAAAATGGGTACCACAATCACTAATGATAGCACGAGGGGTCCTAAATCAGGTGAAGAGAGATTTTAAAATTTTGCAAATAACTTGGGCGTCATTGGTGGGGAGCGTTTTTGCTTCAACCCATTTAGAAAAGTAGTCGACGGCCACGAGTATATACTTGTTCCCTCGTGAAGACGGGAACGGGCCCATGAAATCGATGCCCCACACGCCAAAGATCTTGCAAACTTGTATTGCATTTTGGGGCATTTTATCTTTTTGCGAGATTTTGCCTTGACGTTGACAAGCGTCACACCGTGTGACCAAGTCATGGGTATCTCGGTAAATAGTCGACCAATAAAATCTAGAATTAAAGACTTTTTTAGCGGTGTAGTTGGCACCATGATGTCCCCTGGTGGGTCCATTATGGCAAGCCGTGAGGAAATCAACGAATTCTTGGCCGGAAACACATCGCCTAATCATTTTATCCGCATAAATTCTAAACAAGTAGGGGTCATCCCAAAAATAATACTTAACATCTTTAAAGAATTTTTTTCTTTTGTTGGGACGACATCCCTTTAATCACAAAATTCCCCGCATGGTAATTTGCAAAATCGGCAAACCATGGGGTACTATCATCACTACGAAAGGTAACCATACCAAGTGTCTTGAGAGGAAATGTTTTGGTAATTTCCTTGTTCTCGAGAACATCTTGGTGGGGATTTTCAAGTCTTGATAAGTGGTCGGCCGCGAGATTCTTCGCTCCTTTTTTATCATGAATAATGACATCAATTTCTTGGAGTAGGAGAATCCACCGGAGCAATATCGGCTTAGCATCTTGCTTGGCAAGAAGATATTTAAGAGCAGAGTGGTCCGTATACACTATGGTCTTTGATAAGACTAAATAAGGCCATAATTTCTCGAAAGCATACACCACGGCTAATAATTTTTTCTTTGTCGTAGTATAATTTGCTTGAGCATCCGTCATGGTCTTACTAGCATAGTGTATAGGCTGAAAATATTTAGTCTTACATTGTCCCAAGACTGCACCTACCACGTAATCACTAGCATCACACATAATTCCGAATGGTAGGTCCCAATCAGGGGCAACTAAAATCGGAGCTTCGGTTAACTTCTTCTTAAGTATATTAAATGATTCAATACATTTTTTCAAGAAGATGAAAGGGGTATCTTTTTCAAGAAGTTGGGTCATTGGCCGGGCAATTTTAGAAAAATCTTGAATAAATCGATTATAGAACCCAGCGTGACCTAAAAAACTTCGGATGCCTTTAACGGAAGTCGGATGAGGGAGTTTAGCTATAACATCAAATTTAGCTTTTTTGACCTCAATCCCAGACTTTGAAATCTTATGTCCTAGAACAATGCATTCTTTTACCATAAAATGGCATTTCTTCCAATTTAGAACTAAATTAGTGTCTTCGCACCGTTTGAGCATTTTGTCTAAATGGGAGAGGCATGAAGAAAAAGAATCCCCGAAGACCAAGAAATCGTCCATAAAGACCTCCATTGTTTCCTCGATCATGTCGTGGAAAATGGCCATCATGCACCTTTGGAACGTGCCTGAAGCATTACATAAGCCGAAAGGCATGCGTCGGTAGGCAAACGTCCCATAAGGGCAAGTGAAGGTGGTCTTCTCTTGGTCTTTTGGGTCAATAGGAATTTGAAAGTATCCCGAGAAACCATCACGAAAATAATAGTATTCGTTTCCCGCGAGTCTGTCAAGCATTTGGTCCATAAACGGTAACGGGAAATGATCCTTACGAGTGGCATCATTTAACTTTCGGTAGTCAATGCATACATGTCATCTCGTAACTAATCGAGTAGGTATCAACTCATTATCATCATTTTCAATTATGGTTATACCGCCCTTCTTTGGCACACAATGAACGGGGCTAACCCACGGGCTATCGGAGATAGGATAAATCAATCCGGCATCAAGGAGTTTGATAACTTCCTTTTAATAACCTCATGAATTTTTTGGGTTAACCCGTCTTTGATGTTGAATTTCTGGTTTAGAGTCATCCTCCATTAATATTTTATGAGTACAAAATTGAGGGTCAATACCCTTTATATTCAAGATTTTCCAAGCGATAGCACGCTTGTGTGACTTTAAAACCTTTAAAAGTCGGACCTTCTCATCTTCTTTTATGTCTTTAGCAATTATGACGGGTAGTTTATCGGTAACCTCTAAAAATTCATACTCAAGATGAGAAGGTAGATCCTTGAGCTCGTGCTCTAGAGGATCATCAATAGAAGATTTTACGATTGTAAGTTCCTCAACATGAAGTTCTTTCGGAGGGAGAGGAGATGATGGATCATTATTTAATAACTTCTTGAGTAGAAGAAGGTCTCCCTTCGGATCAAAGTCGTCATCATCAATTCCCGGTAGAATTGAATCGTTTGTAAGATAAGCTTCGATTTCTTCTAAAACGAAATCACCTTCCTCAAAAGGAGTGAAAGAGAGGGAGAAGTAGAAAGGATATGATCTAAAGATGGAGTGGGATTGCCACTCGTAGAACTATCCGAGAATCCAAGCACTTCTTGAGCATACTCCTCATAAGCTACGTCGATGATATCGATTTGATTAATCGACAGAGCATCATTGTAGGAGTATCTCGAAGTTTGACCAACTTTAAAGGTTATGGCTTCATCATCAACTCGAAGAGTTAATTCTTCACTATAAACATCAATCAAAGCACGTGCCGTCCTTAAAAAGGGTCTCCCAAGAATTAAGGGAACCCGAGGATCGACAACATAATCAACGACTACGAAGTCGGCCAGAAAATGGAACTTTACTACTTTTACAAAGATATCTTTGGCAATACCAAATAGACTAGTAGTTGATCGGTCTACGAGTTCAAGAATCATTTGAGTAGGAGTAAGTTCGGGGAGTGAGAGCTTCTTCCATATGGAAAGAGGCATCGAGTTGTTTCTTGCACCAAGATCGGCCAAGGCTAAGCATTCAACTAACTCCGGAAAATCACATGGAATAAGGAACTTGCCGGGGTCTCCAAGTTTTTCGGGCAACTTTTTTAGGAAAACCGCTGAACAATTCTCATTCACCGGTGTTTTGGCTAAGTCAAACAGTTTTTCTTTGTTATTTAAGATACTTTTAAACATTGAAGCAAATTTCGACATATGTAGAAGAGCATCTGCGAAACTGAGCTTGAAGTGTAATTCCCTAAAGATTTCAACAAATTTCAAAGCAAGATTATCATCTTTTTCACGGAGCTTTTGTTTGTTTGCTCTCGAAGGATAAGGTATAGACGATTTAGGCTTAGGAGCAACAACGAGCTTATCAATTGGAGCTTGAATTTGGACTACTGGAGGTTAGATGTTTTCGGTACTCGGTTGCATCGTATCCTTTGTCACCTCGGGTTCTCGTTCCACCACCTTAGGAAGAGAAGAATATGGGGGTAGAATTAGAGGTCCATCATAAGAAATGCCACTTTGGGTGGTGATTGCTTTCAAATCACCTCTCGGGTTAGCAATGGTATTGCTAGGAAGTGAACCCGAACCCGAAGTAGAAGCGGTATTCATTTTCATGAATTGACCAAACATGTTCTTAAGCTCGATGTTAGAATTTGTTAAAGAGGTCATTTGGGTTTGCATGTTTTTCATTACTGCATCATTTGCCTTTATATAGTTTGAGAAATCACTAGTCGTCATAACTTTTGGTTGATGAATCGGAGCTTGATAAGCCGGAGCTTGATAATTTGGGTTTCCTTGATTAATTCCTCTATTTTGATTGTAACCTTGATTGTACCGGGTTTGATTATTTTGCACATTCGGTTAAGCAAAACCCGATGGTCGAATTTGGTTAGCTACATTTTGAGGACGGTATCTGATATTTCCTTGATTATAGTTTACTGCGACTGCTGAAACATATCCTTGAATATTGTCATGATAGCCCGAAAAAGTGTTGCCATCGGTGGCAGGACACTGTCGGTAAGAATGAGCACTGCCACAAGTAACACAAGATTCCTCAACAGCTTTTACGGAAGCTGGAGTTGGGGTTACTTGATGTTGTTAAAACATTGCGGTCATGGCACTAGTCATGGCATTGGCTACGGCACTGGCTATCTCTGAAGAATCAACATTACTTGCTTTCACTTGAGAAACAATCCGTTTGTTTCTTGAATTACGAACTTTTGATTTCTTTTCAATAATGTTTAACACATCTTGTGTACTTCTTTCTAAAAGATTCCCACCGGCGGCAGAATTCAAAGAATCTTGATAGGATGGGTTTAAACAATTATAGAAGGTATCGAGTTGATGCAATTTGGTAAAACCGTGACGTGGGCATGCTCGAAGGAGATCCTTGAAACGGTCCCATGCCTCACTAAACGTTTCTTCAAACTTTTGTTAAAAATTTGAAATTTTATTCAGGAGATTTGTTGTTTTTGAGGGAGGAAAGAAATAGTTAATAAACTTGGACACAAGATCATCCCAAGTGAGAATAGACTGAGGAGGTTCTTTGTCGAGCCAAATCCGGGCCGAACCATCAATAGAAAATGGAAAAAGCATAAGCTTAATCGATGTCTCGGGCACATCTTTGTACTTCAACGTAGAAGTAATCTTGTTAAAATATCGAATGATGAGCATGAGGATCTTCTTTTAAACTGAAGAATTGTTTTGAGTTACAAGATTGATTAGACTATGCTTGAGCTCGAAATGCTCAGCGGGAATGGGTGGTACTACGATTGCCTCCGCATAACCCTCGGTGGGTGCACGGAGTAATTCCGCCATAGTACGTTGATCGACCATCGTAACTACGAGAGTCTCTACAAAAGAAAACGGTTTGACTCTTTGTATAGAACGTCTACGATTACGATGTTTTGGAATCGTAGAAGCAGGATTCGTAGAAGGTTCACTAACGAATTTTGACGAAGAGCGAGTTTGCATATACTAAGAACAAAATAAGAGAAAAAAAATTTGTAACCGATAATCAAACAAGTGTACGGTAGCTCTCTAGAAAATGCACAAAGAAGCGGAGGAGCGGGTAAGCGCGAAGCTATTAAAAACCTTCTCCTTTCGGGTCGAAGTTCGTCGGATCAACCCTCCTTATACCTCTCTTATAGTTTGTAATCTAAAGGTGAGCCGAATTCACAAGTGACACAACGGTTGATTTTGTTGTTTTTTCAATTTTTTAAAGAATTTTTGATTACTTGATAATAGAAAATATTCACAAATGAAAGCGATAACTTCACGGGGGAAGGGTCTTAAACACTAATCTCAATCTTTCACAATAATGGTTTAACAAAATCCACGTAGCGGGCCAAAATTTTGGTACTTTAAAATTAACTACACTCATATACCATTTATATATATATGTATTATTATCTTATATTATATATATATTTATTTATATATATATTATATATATTTATATATATATATTATATTTATAATAAAAATATCAAATGATTAGAGAGTAAGTTTTCTGTAAGTTTTGAATAGATTACTTTTGACCAAGTAAAATTCCAAAACCATTCCCAAAGGTCGTTTCCCGACGAGGCGTGAATTGAGAATCGAGTTTAAGTTCGTGATCGCGTGATTGAATGATTCAATGATTTTTTTTGATTCTATTTCTACAATTAATATTCAAAATCAACTAAAAGAAAGCTAAAAATGAAAGCAATTAAAGTTAAAACAGGAAAAACGATAAACCTGAGCCTTAAAAACCTAAATCTCTAAATTTTAACCCTACAAAAGCAAATTTATTTTTTAAAGGTCCTAAATGATAAAAGAAATTTTTAAAAAAAGAATTATATTTTTTTGACTTTTATTTTATTTATTATGAATTAAAAACTAATTTATTCTAAAAAATTAATTAAAAATACTAAACTAATTTGGAATATTCTAAAACAATTTCGGAAAAGTACTTCTAACTACTCTGATCCTAGGAAAAATAAGTTGGGTCTCACAGCTTATTGGAATAAGCTAGAAATAAGCAAAATAGGGTTGTTGTCTTAAAAGGTTAAAAAGGGTTTAAGTATTAAATGTTGCAAACATATAAACGAAAAAGACCCAAGGGCGAGTGGTAGTGTGGTGTGGTGTTAAAACGTTTGGGAGTTAAGATTGAGGTCCCGGGTTCGAAACTGGGGCCTCCCTATACTCCTAAACGTTTTTATTTTTTGAAAATTCTTTTTGCAAAAGCTTCTAATAAGCTAAATTACCAACTTTAACAAAAGCACCTTTTTATAAAAAAACCACAAATAAGCATAGAAATAAGCTGAAACAAAACTCAGAATGGCCTAAAAGCTTAACAGCTTTTTGAGCCAAAACCAAGCTAAGCCACAAGCTCAATTAAGCTAGCTAAAAGCTCAATAAGCTATCAAAAGCCTACAACTAAGTCTACTAAGCACCTAAGACTACAAAGAAACAAATAAAATAAGCTAGAAATAAGCTAACTTAAGTGACAGTTTACACTTTTAAGACTTAGAATTTTTTATACTAACTTAGATTTCTGAATAAGCTCATAAAAGCTACACCAATGTTCAAATAAGCTGCTAAGACTTAAAACCAACTTAATAAGCCAATCTAATACAAAATAAGCAATCCTAATAAGTCATAAGCTCAGAAAAGTAAATAAGCTTTTTGGCCAAAACTATTAACCAAACAACCTAAGGGGGTATTTTTAAGCTAATAATTAAGCTAGTATACTAATAAGCTAAGGTCTAAAACCTAAAAACAGATAAAGTTAATACTACAAGCTATAAGAAAAAGCCAAAATTAAGCATAAAACTAATAAGCTAGAAAAAGGCTTATGAAAGTGGTTGTTTAACTCGGTATATGCTGAGTTTTTTTTTCTTCAAGTTTTTGTAAAAACTAAAGGGCTTTTGCAGACCTATTTTAAGCTAGGAAAATGAAAGCTAAATTCCAAAATAAGCTCAAACAGATTAAGCTTATACTTCAATAAGCTTATGCAATAAAAATCAAACCCTAAAACAAACTTAATCTACCTTAAAAATTTTATTGAAAATTGGACTTTTAACGTATGAAATTGAAACCTAAGAAACTTAAGACAAATTTTGTCTAAAAACTAAATTGACAAATCCACTCTTAAACTAAACCTATTCTATTGCATTATGGACCAAAACAAGCATGAAAATGATACCTACAAGCACTTAATCAAAATCAAACCAAATAAACTAGATTAAAAAGCAAAATTGCCACAGATTTAAACCATAGTTACATTAAACCATAAACTAGATTTTAGACTTTGAAAACTTATCTAAGCTGACTCATAGGCTTAATTTGAGATTTTCAAATTTGACTTAAAGGTTAAAAGACACTCAAGCAGTATTAACTCATGTTAATACTACTAGTGCCAAACACCCCTTAAGAAAATGAAAAACCATATTAAGCTTATAACAGTTTGATAAAAGCTACAAAAAGCTCAAACAGATTGAACACAGTATTAACCGAGGACAAATAAGCACATTTCAACCACTAATAAGCACTTGATAATAAGCAAACCAAATAAGCAATTTTTAAGCTAAAAATGCAATCTTAATAAAAAACATGAACACATGAAATCTAAACTATAAGCAAGCATGAATAAGTAATAAGCAACACTAATAAGCAAAAATAAGCAAATATAAGCCGTGAATAAGTAGTAAATAAGCAATAAGCAGTTTTTAGCAAAAATGAGAAAAGTGAAAAGTACCTTGCCCTTTGCTCTAAACAAGGGCAAACAAGCTCTTAATGAGTTGATCTACAAGCTCCAGCTTATCAAAGATAAGCTAGTAAAACCCATAAGCTCTTCCCTTTTTGGCTTATCTTCCATTTTAGTTTTTAAGTGATTTTGAGTAAAAATGGCTTAAACACTATAAGTTATGGAAAAACTTATAGTGCTTAAGTAAGTAAATAAGAGCTTATAAGAGTTTAAACAAACATTTTCATATCATAAGATTGCATTAACTTAAAAACAGGATTTACCATAAAAACCTCAAACTTTCATTAAACTTTTTAAAAAGAGTACACGACTTGAAAATAAATTACAATAAGCTGAAATATTAAGCGGTGTAAAAACTAGATAGCCTTAAGGGCTTACAAGAGTCCTATTTATATAAGATAAAGAAGGTATTGGGTCTTCTCTTTGTGCTTCTTCTGTGAGAGGGATGAGAGGGTGTGCTTCTTGTGTGAGGAGCATCAAGTCATTATCTTAGCCATCCATTTTGCTTTGGCTTCAAGTTCTATAATCTGAGCCTTTAATCCTTGTTGTCCAATCAGTCGCCATGGGATTGCCAAGGTGGATTTGGCACCTTGTGGAGTAGGGTTAAGTTAAGAGTAATGGGTTTGTCTATGGGAGCAGGGGTCAAGGTGAGAGTGATGAGTGAATAGTAGTTTGGGCGGGAAAAGGGTGTTCTGTTTTGTTTGTTATGGGTTAACGGGGTTAAGGGAATTGTTAGGTATAGGATTAATGGTGTTAGACCTTAAGGACTAACTGTGTAATGGATAGGGACTAGCAGTGTTAGTCCTTAAGGACTAACGATGTAAAAGGTTTAAAGGATGTTATAGTTAAATGTGTTTGGGCTTATATGTTTTGTTTTGGGCTGGTTTAGATTTAGGGCTTTTTTAACTTGTAAGACTTTTTAGATAAAGGCTTAATGGGCTGACCCGACCTATTAAATGAGGTACGGGTTAGCCCATTTAAGATGCACACGTCTTTGGCTTCGACTTTGACTTTGTCTTTTTGACTTTTTGACTTTGACTTTGATTTTGACTTTTCACGCTTTTTTCATTCTCGTGCTCGGTTTTGTCGGTTTTGGCTTCATTTTTGTCCTGTAGTGAATATTCGTTAACTCTACAGTATACTAAGCAAAACAAGCATATATTTGGCATTTTATGTCCGTTTTTTGTCATTTAGGCTCGTTTTAATAGGTAAAAGGTATGTGTAATTAAGCACATACCACAATACATGAGCAAAACTCGAGCTGACTATGGATCTAGAGTTGCTAGGCCTAAAATTAAAGACAAGGATAACTTTGAACTAAAGGACCAATTTCTCAAAGAACTACGTACCAACACTTTCAGCGGTTCAAATCATGAAGATGCGAACGAACACATTGAGAAAGTTCTTGAGATCATCTATCTATTCTACATTCCAAATATTACAGACCAAGTGATGCTTAGAGCATTCCCTATGTCCTTAACTGGAGCCGCAAGCCGTTGGCTGAGAAATGAACCAGCTGGTTCAATTACAACTTGGGATGGTCTTAAAACAAAATTTTTAAACAAATATTGCCCACCTGCTCGAACTGCAAAGAAAATCTTTCAGCAAGAACCAGATGAAAACCTTTACCAAGCATGGGAGCAATTTAAAGAACTCTTAATGAAGTGTTGAAGAATACAAGTAATCTTTGATATGAGATGGGAAGGAACTTAGTGAGAGAGAGTGGAAGAAAGGATGTATTCTAGAAAGAGAAAGTAAGAAACATATAATTCATTAAGTGAAATGAGAATACAAAAGCAACCAACACCCTCTCTAAGGCATGGAGAGGGTATTTATACCCTAATGATGGCCGACCATGGGCCTAGAAGGGCTTTCCATGGGCCTTGGGCCATGCTAGCTTATGTTACAAAACATATGAATAACTACGGGCTAAGACTAATACATATTGGAAGTGACCGATACTTTTTTTGTTTCTAACAATCTCCCCCTAAGGGAGGTTACTCCAATTTACAAAAATTTAAACCTAGCATACTATGCTTCATCTTTAGTCTTCAGCTCGTAAACGTCATTTCCTTATTTTTCCTTGTGAATATGTTGTAGTGATTTTTGACTTTGGGATCGAGCTTGTTCCTTGATCTTTAACATGTATGTAGGATGTGATCTTGAGCATCTTAAGATCATCAACCAAGCATAATCTCTTCGCCATCTTAATGAACTTTGCCATCTT
>BQNB010140853.1:0-12574 GCA_026074375.1 Tanacetum coccineum | reverse complement strand
GGTATGGGTTGGGGTCATTAAGTTAAATTTAGCTCAAGTATTAAGCATGTTTAAGGCTGTTTTTAAGTTTGAAAATTGTTTTTCAAAGTTTTTTTAGTCACCTTTGAAACTGTGGTGTTTTAAAAATAAGCTACAAGTGCTTATTTGGATAAGCACTTGGAACCTTGAGTGTTAGTGTCAAAAAGAGTGTCTTTTGTGTGTTTAAAACAAGCTGTCAAGTCCTTTGTGTCATTTGACTTGTTAAGTCAAAACAGCCAAAAGACTTAAGTGTAATTTTTTTTTAAAAGCAAAAAGCCCTTTTTCATTTTCAAAAATCAGCATGTTTTTATTGTTTTTAGAAGTCTAGATTTTGAGCATAAGCTCACCTTAAGCCCTTTTTCAACTTTTTTCAATTGGTTTTTCATTTTGAGCTTATTTGACAGCTTAAAATAAGCTGTCAAGTTAAGCCTTTGCCTTAGCTTAATTCTCCCCTGGTGCTAGGGGGTGACTTTTAAGCCCTCTTTTCTAGCTTTCTAGTAAACTTAAGTCCAAGCTCTTGGCTTTTCTTTAGAGCCAATAAGCTCTTTGTTAAAATTCCTCAATTTCAGTCCTTAAAAAGCACCCTTGATAGCTTATTTTTAAGCCAAGCTTTTGTCCCTAAGCTTAAAACTGTACACCAACAGTACTAACTCTTTAGTTAGTACTGTTGAGGTATTAAGCCACTCTTGGGCTTATTGAGCTTATCCACTTGCTCAAATTGTGTTCCTAATTGCTTATTTTGATAGTGTAGTTAGTTGTGAGTGCTTATTTGCCCTTTTTCATTGCTTATTTTAGTGTTGACAGTAGAACCTTTTTGCTCTTAAGCTTAAGTTAAGTTCTGTCATTTAAGCTCTCTTTCAGCTTATTTAGTTTCCCCATTTGATTCTTAGGTGCTTATTTAGATAGGGTAGTTAACTCTTTTTAGCTTATCAGTTTAGTTTCAGCTTATTAGTCTAAATGTCCAACAGCTTAGCCCCTTAAGCCTTTTAAGCCTAGTTTAGTCTTCTGTCATTTAAGCCCTCTTTCAGCTTATTTAGTTGTCACAATTTAGCTTGTTAGTGCTTAATTAGATTAGATAGATAATATATTTTTTGCTTATTAGTCCAAGTTTAGCTTAAATGTCCCAAGTGTCCAAATGACTTAGCAATTTAAGCTGTTAAGCTTGTTTAAAGCTTCTGTCGTTTTAAAAAGCCCATTTTAAGCTTATTCTTAGCTTTTTAGAAAAAGTGGTAGTTTAGAAAATTGTTAAGCTCATCGAGCTTAACAACTTTCATTCACAAAGTTTTTCCAAAAAAAAAGAAAGGAGACAAGGGGTTACCCGGGTGAGCAAGACTCGAACCCGGGTCTCTACCCTCGTACACCTCTCTTTTTGTACCAAGTCATACCGCTGCGCCCTTGGGACTTCTCTGTTAGAGTCCCAAGTGGTTTGCTATTTAACCACGTTTTGCACTTTAAAGCTATAAGCTGTTTACAGCTTATTTTCGGGCTTATTCATAAGCAAATTTTTGGTTTCTTATTTTTCGTAGGTTAGTCATAGTGTAAAGTAATTTTAGTAAAATTTTCAGAATTTTTAAAGACAGTTTAGTATTTTTTATAATTTAATTTAGTTAAAAGTTTAAAAAATTCATAAAAAATACAAAAATTATCAAAAAAATATTTTTCTTTTTTAGAAAATTTTCTTTAGTCATATAGTTTGTAGGAAAAATATAAAACTTTTCGTAGGGTCATTTACAACTTTTTCTTTTTTAAGAACGGGTTCGGGTGCGCTTTTTTGTCTTGACTCGTTTTTTGGGGCAAACGAACGTCCGTTTTCAGTCCCCCCCCTAGTCTTTGTTTTCATTTCTCGGTTAAGTTGACTCATAGAGTATTTAGAAGCAAAAATTTCTTCGTAGGGTTAATTTTAAAGATTTTAGGTTTTTCCCCCTTTGTTCGAGATTCGTGGCTCGTCGTTTTCTAGCTTAATTCATAATTTTCAGTGATGTCTTAACATTTTTGTTTGTATATTGTTTAATTTAACCTTTCCAACACTCATCTACATCATTTTCTCATTCAAGAACTCCAATCTTCCGACTGTATCGATTTTCCATTCCAGCCTCATTCTTGAATATAAAGAACTCGTTGGATAAAACGACCCGGAAACATTCTATACTACTTCTCGTTTATAGATCTTGTTGATTTTTTAGACTTATATATATTTTATATTTTATATTATATATTTAGTAAAAAAACGGACGATCATTCATTTTCGATCTTCTCTTACTATGTTTGGGTTTATCGCGTATGGTGTCCAGGTGTTTTCCAAATTCCAGTGGGTATATATAGCCTCAGATTTATTTTTAGTAATTTTCACAAAATTGGGAAGTAGTTACGTATTTGATTGTGGGTTTATGTTAAGCTGAGCTTGAATTTTGGTTGCAAGTGTTACCTGTGACGTAGATAATAGACGCTGATGAACACGAGCAGTTTCACTAAAAGGAGTAGACGTCTGTGAGTTGGCTTGGCAACCTATTAGGTGTGCAACCATGGCGAACTTCTATTTTTTCAGAATGCTTTCCTCTTATCTGAGCCGATTGATCTTTCGTATTACAAGATGGAAAGTAATACAATGATAATAACATGATGAGAGATGAAGACTATGTATTCTCTAGAAAGAGAGAAAGAGACTCGGGTTATATAACATTTTTTTTAACATTATTCTCAAAACCACAACTTCCAAAGCATGCTCTTCTTTTTGCTTATGCACCCTGCGTTTATTGCAACTGCATTTATTGTTTCTGTATTTTTGTTACAGCCACGATATGCTATACATAATGCGAAGGAGTCTTATATTGGCGGAGTGTTTATACTAATGCAGTCATAGCAATTTTCCCAACTTTGCAGCCAATATAACATGTTCATGAACCGTGTGTTAGGCTAGCTGTTGTGTCACTCATGCCTTTCGTGCACGCAAACGTTTACCATTGGTTATGCATCAGCTAGTCTCATAAATGTTTTGTATATAATTTTGTCGCTACACTAAGTTTTAACAGATGTTGTCGCCTTTTGTCTGATAGAAGTTTAAGTTATTGTGCATATACTAAGTGTCGGCAGGGAAATCTACAATTTTTGCAGCCAAATCACATGACTTTTTCTTACAGAAGGGCAATGATGAATTAAAAGAGGTTTGCATACAACTATGATGCATTATATGTCGGCAGGGCGACATGATGTGCTTGCAGCCACAATTATCGAATCACACATTGTTGATACCTTACTTAACAGAGTCTCGATCTTATGTGTGTTTATTTCATGTTCCCAGCCACGCTAAAAACTTGGTAAATTCAAAGGCGTTTTGTGCTTGGGTTGTCATGACAGTGTTTGAGCATAACAACTTATTCTAAAGAAACCTTAAACACGACTCGACAGAAAGAAATTCGCTAGCACAAGACAAGGTTCATGGCATGTTGTTCGGTGTTTCTGCAGAATCGACTGCTCTTGCGACTTGAATGTTCTTCTGGAAGATTCCAGGTTAATATGTACAATCAATTCTACAAAAACACCCAGCTGCAAGTCCTGGGAGGCATTAGATAACTAAAGTCGGGTAATGAAGTCACATGGAAATCAGCGGCTTCAAAGTTAAGTGTAAGCTTCACGTATTGATAATCTATTGTTTTACTTTTGCTATTTGTAACGAATAATTAAATGCGCCTTGATTTTATAACTGATGTCTTAGATAATTAATAATCTGACAGACATGATTGGTGGTGTTGTTCGCGACTAATTGTCTATAGAGAACTAGGCAGTCTTTTGTCACCACTCGGCATCCCTCTCTCTTGGGAGCATGCTGCCTTTTAGCAATATAGTTATAATTATAATATTATGGGATGTTTTGGTTTTTTACGTTTCCAGATGGATACGTAATGGCAGGTGCTGTGATATTGATATTGATTACAAGAGGTCGTGATGAATTTAAACAGGTTCGTTTAAGGTCGTGGTCGTCCGTATCTTGACGGGGCAAATTATTAAGTTTGCAGCCTTGCCGGATGTATCTCCTTCTTCAATTTTAAACCTGTCTGACCCTCAAAACTGATCATGCTTGATTTTAGTGCAGTATCGACAGTATCATCTATGACCAGGTACTTGATTTATAAATTAGTAAGATATCGTATTTAGATCAACAAAAGGCGGAGGTCGTTGAAACAATATGTTTTACCAAAGCAGGTCGCGAAATTGAAGAGAACGTCGTGATAAGTAATTTGGTGTAAATTACTTTTCGCCGTGATCTCTTTCATTCCCCGTCATCCTTTGTGCATGCCTTTTGTGTCACTGACATCCGCTTTTCATTGGTCTGAAAACGAAATATTACAGAACGTACTGTAGTGTACAATCGAATCTATTCATTATCGCGGCGGGGCAGCACTAAGAAAATAGTGTTTGCAGACATGGTGTGACCAACACGTTTTCATCCGGGTTTCTGCACATTGCAAATCTGAGGCCATTAAGTTTAAAATATTCTCTCTATTGACCACACCTTTGCGTCCATGTCAGAAGTCTACAACTTGATTCACACAAGTGAAACATATCCCTCTTTTCGCTTGTTGGCTTCTCACTTGGACCAAGGAATGATCTTTAG
The DNA here is from genome assembly GCA_026074375.1 of Tanacetum coccineum. NCBI lineage: Eukaryota > Viridiplantae > Streptophyta > Magnoliopsida > Asterales > Asteraceae > Tanacetum > Tanacetum coccineum. The sequence goes on along the minus strand of BQNB010140853.1, from coordinate 7,944 downwards.
AGTGTGCTAAGGGTTTTGGTACTTTCACGCGTGCTTTCATGTAGAAAATGACTTCTAATTCGACGTATGTGACAGACACAAAACTCTTATCATATATTCGGATATAACATTTTCGCGGTCACCTTTTTTACATGTGCGAAACATAGGCGATGATGATACTATGACATTTGTGAGATCCTAATTGATAAATTATGTTGAATCGACACGTGACTTGGCGGTGCAACATTTACTGAAAAAGCGATTGCAACCATGTTGTGCCAAACAGCTTTTCGGACGGGTCTGCACTTGCAAATCTGAGCCCCTAAAATTTAATACCCGTTGACATAACGTTGTGCTTGATAAACATTGTTTACATCTGATATCACATCGATTGTATGCTACAGCTATGAGGCGATGATGAATACGAGCAGGATGCTAGGCTTGCACCTCTTGCCAATCTGATGCTTTTATCTGAGCCAGTCATTTTTTGTTTTTCGGACATCGATATTTTTGCGTTTTTTTTAAGTGTTTAAATTCAGACAATGATGAAAACGGGAGCCTAAACCTCAGGTATATTTGTTTTGAGCATACACCTTATTGCAACAATTAACCGCTTCATGATGTATACCGATTCTTGAGCAGCTTATCAGCGTCTAGAGTATCAAACGTGATGTCCTACGCGTGGATGCTCAAGAAGAAGATACTGCATCAACAATTGACATCCCTATCCGAGTCTATACTAAAAAAAATTCGCATGTTGTATGTATTATTTTAAAACTCTTTTAAAAAACAATCTGGTCAATACATATACGCCTTTTTTTCTATATTTCTACAGTTGTCCAATCAGCAAACGGCACAAGCGGTTATTAATTCTTCTACTACAGGCCGTACCCCAATTCTCTTCTCAATTAACTGTACGAATGTATTGGTAATAAACAATGTCTTCTCTTACATTCATGCACGCAGAAGACGTTCACCATCAATAGAATGCATTCTACCAAAAAATAATTGGAAGCCGAAGAGAACGTCGTGGAAAATGATTTGGTGCAATCGCTTTACGCCATGTCTTCTTCGGTTTCCCATTGTTCTTTGTAAAAGCCCATTCTATTATCACCTAACGTCTTATGCAAATTTGTAATAGCAAAGACATCTACTACTTTAAGGTGTCATATTGGACTCCACAAAAGACTCTTATCAGGGATAAAATGCGTCTCACCAAAGAATGTTTTCAATGAAAGAGAATGACGTGACAAGTAGTGATAAATCACATAAGCTATCCTTTCGGAATAAAAAAACGGATAATCCCGCGCTCCGCAGCAGAGCGCGGGTTGAAATCCTGGTTTAATACAACTGGCTAATTTTTCTAATGATTGCATGTGTATGCAACATGCTTGTTAAGATCTCGATTCTAATCTTAGGATCTTATAATTTAACGATACTGTAAAGTAAAAACGATCTCGATTTTACGTAAGATCTTATAGATCTCGTTCTTGAGCATAATATATTAAGACATAATCCGATCTGATATTACATTTTTTAACCACAAACTAAAAAACTCTAAAGTTGTGGATTATGTTTTATAGAATTTAAAAACATCATGTTAATGTTCTTAAACATTTATAGTCATAACTTATATAACATTTTCATTAAATATTGATATAATTTTGTGTTTATGATATATAATAATTTAATCATTTGTATAATATTAGCAAGACTTAGAGGTGGCAAATAGGTCGGGTTGGGTCGGTTTGGGTCATGGGTCATGGGTCAACCGGGTCATGTTTTAAAAATGGGTCTAATGGGTCATGGGTCAAACGGTTTGGGTCAGGTCAACCCACTAAATTATGGTGTTTTCATACATTTTTGAACGTTTTATACGTTTCGTCACTCCTTTTACGTTTTCGTTCGTTTTTTACGTTTTTGTCTGGTTTCTTACGTTTTCAACCGATTTCTTACGTTTTCGTCCGTTTTTATACGTATTCATCCGATTTCTTAAGTTTTCATCCCTTTTTTAATGCTTTCGTTCGTTTTTTACGTTTTCGTTCTATTTTTTACGTTTCGTCTATTTTTTTACGGTTATTCGACCGATTTCTCTTCCTTAAGTTATATCGTCCGTTTTTTAAACCGAGTTTTTTTTCTCGTTATGTATTTCTTACGTTTTCGTTTGATTTCTTACGTTTTCGTTCGGTTATTTACATTTTTATTCGATTTCTTACGTTTTCGTACGATTTCTTACGTTTTAGTCCGTTTTTATACGTTTTCGTCCGATTTCTTAAGTTTTCGTCCGTTTTTTACGTTTTCAACTACCGTTATCCCATGCGTTTTCGACAGAATTTCTAATGTTTTTTTCGTCTGTTTTTTAACGTTTTTCATCCGATTTCTTAGCGTTTGTCGTCCGATTTCTTAACGTTTTCAAAATCTGTTTTTTACTTTTTCGTCCTGATTTTTTTTCCCTTTTAAACGTTTTCGCCCGATTTTCCTTAACGTTTTCATCTGTTCGTCATATTCTTACGTTTTCATCTGATCTTTTTATTTTTACGTTTCTGTTTCTCGGTCCGATTTACATTTTTCGTCCGTTTTGCCCAAACAAGAATGCCATAAAATAAAAGCTAAAAAAGAACGGCTTAACCAAAAAGATGATAAACCCACATTAAAGGTACGTCATTGCTTGGATCTTTGAAGTTATCCAAGACATAAAGTCCCCTTTTTTACGGCTTGTCCCAATCACTTCTTGAGTTTGTCAGTCATGTATACAACAATCAGAAACAGAAAACTTGACATCATATCCATAATAACATATTTGACCAACATAAGCAAGATTCATAGTAAGACTTGGTATATAGATAACATCATACAACGAAACAATTAGTGTGAAAATGGACCCAACACCTGCTAATGGCATAGAACCACCATTAGCAGCCATACTCGATTTTGAAGATTCAATATATAAAAAATATAATGAGACAAAAGATGACCCATATGATGACTAGCACCAAAATCCAAGACCCACTTAGCAAAATAATACTCACGGATGATGACAAATCATTACCAGATGAGGTTGCTAAGGCTTGAGGCCGAAAAGTAAGGAACTTATAAAATTAATTAATCAAAGTTGGGTCCAAAGAAGGATTAGCAACACCATTATTAGGTTGAGATGGTTGTTGTTGCTGTGGTGTCCTATTATGTGGTGGTTGGTTTGTATGTTGTTTTTTCTTAGGAATAATATGATGCTGAGACTTCCAATGACCTTTCTATATGCAATAAGCACACTCATCAATAAAAACCTTAAAGTTAGGCCTAATTTAAGTGCTTCTGGATGTCGTGGTACGACGTGAAGTAGCAAAAATAGAAGGCCAAACAATCTTTTTATCATCACGAGATTTCAATCAAATCTCTTCTACAAGTAGTTCACTAATAATAGAATCAACATATGACATGGGATCACGATGCATAATTGAACCTCACAATCCCTCAAAGTTACGACATAGTGCCATAAGAAACTAAACCAAACACTGTGAGTCTCTCCTTTTAACATAAAAATCAAAACCGCTCAATTGTGGTGGTCCAGCAATTGCTAACTGGCCCGCAAGGCTGACGTATCTGAATAAAAATCCCGAATGCTCATATCATTATGTTGAAGTGAACGAATATATGTCTCAAGCTGACATTGTTTGGCAAAGTTAGAATGTTTGTACAATCTAGTAAGATGATACCACACAGCCTTAGTGGAGTCATATTTTGCTAACCAAACCCTTATAGAAGGCATGGCAGAATTATGAATCTAAGTGATAACCTTGGAATTATCGACATCCTAAGATCCAGTAACGCAACATAATTTTCAACTAAAAATCCTTTAACGGGTTTGTCTTAGTATCAAAAACATAACCCCACATCAACTTTCTCCACACAAAAATTTCATAAAACAGCTCTAATATGAATAATTTTTACCATCTAACTGAACACTAATTGAAAACAACAAACCATCTTTACAAGCAGCCATGATTACAAATAACCAATTAATCAAATAACAAACCTTAATACGAACAACCAAATAACCACAAACAAACAGACCTTAATCACGAATTGCGGAAGCGACTGCCACGCAAATAACAATCCAAACAAATCAAAAGAATGATTAAACAGAAAAAGAAACAAAATCAGTAACAGCTTACTAATCAGAAATTCGATCCGCAATATTTACAGCTCTGATTCTATGTGAAAACTAAGAAACCAAAACTAATAATCTTGCATTACTCGATAAATGAAAAGTTACTACAACCAACATATATATACACATATATCAGAAACGATGCCTAGATGAGCTAATGAGCCGACACAAATGGACCTTATTAATTAACAAATATAATTAAAAGAATTTTCAAAACTAGCCCAATTTTCACTAGTTGGTTCACTTTCTAGTAAAACTTTTTTTTTTCAAATTTAGTCTTCTACGATCACTATACCGTGCAACTCTATAAATTTCTTGACTCGTGTGCAAAAAAGTTGGATGTTATTTGCTAGACAGATGTGACGTTTTGTGTGACTACTGAGTTTTTTTTTGCGACCGATATCACTTTTTTGTCTTGGCAGAAAAGTGGGACTCACTTTTGATTTTTTTTTAAATTGTGTTTTGTCTCATTAGAATAGTGTTAATGGTGGGTAGAGGTGCGCAAATCAGTTAACCAGTTCGGTTCGGTTTGAGTCAAACAGGAACCAGTTTCAGTCAACAGGAAGCCGAAACCAGTTCGGCACGAACCTGAACCGGTTTGGAACCGGTTTGGAACCGGTTTGGGTATCGGTTCATGCCGAACCGGTTTGCCGGTTTGGAACCGGTTCGGTTCCGGTTAACCTGTAAAACCGGTTTGGTCAGTTTTGGTTTTTTTTTTTTTTTTTTTTTTTTTTTTTTTAACATATAGGAAATACAACATAAACGAAATACAAAATAAAACTAGTAGTATGTGTATTGTCCGTGTCCGTGTGACATAGACCCTCCAGCTCCATCTTGGGTTTCGTCATCTTCTGCCCCGCTGCTCAACATATAATCACGAGGTGGTTCTTCAAAAGAGCCGTCGCTACTAGCATCTAACGCAATTTCTTGATCGGTTAGTTGAGTGGCTTCATTCATTTGCACCTCGTCATTAAAGACACCTTCTTCAACGTCCAAGGGCAGTTCAAGTGGAGTTGTGTGCTGTCTACGCTCATGAGCGTCTAAGTGGTCCTTTAAACACATACACATCTCTAAAGACTCTGCAGTTAGTCTTGTTCTTCGGATTGACAAAATCCTACCACTTGTTGAAAATGCTGATTCAGATGCTACCGAAGAAGCTTGGACACTTAATATATCCAGGGCCATGCGGGATAGAACAGGAAACTGATTTTCCTTTGTTTTCCAAAACCCCAATACATCATAAGATTCATAGTCCTTGGGCTGAAGTCCTCTCACAAAATCTGTTTTGATATATTGCTCATACTCAGAGGACATTATAGGATCACCCCTTGCCTTCTTTTGTTTATGTTGGGTTAAACCGTGTACCATACGAGATAAAGGATCACGACTCTTTTGGGATGAAGAACCCTCAGCAGTTGTTGATTGAGTCTGGTGACTACCATATTTCGTATAATACATATTATACAATCCTTGGAAAGATTCATGAAAATAATCTACGGACCTAGTTGCAAACCCATCATCGGCAAACTCCAAGTCCCTACTTATATTTTCAATCAAATAGTCTACCCCAGATACATTAAAACATGGATTTAAAGCGGCTGCACAAGTAATTATTGGTGGCATGTTTTCAAAATACTTCCTAAGTTTTCTCTTAATCGGTTTAACCATACTTGACAACACCCCCCCCTCAAGTTCTAAATCAGATAATTTACAACTTATGAAAAAAATCTGTTGCAAAACCAATGGAGATGTTGGGTAGTAAACCCCCGACAAAACAACCGTAGCATTTTGAAACACCGCAAGTAATGGGTTTAACATTTCAATACGTCCCCAATATTCATCCGGGAATTTTTTAAACCTTCTACCATTCTTGCTGACCAAAATGTCATGAAAATGACTCAACGTTATTTGCTGTTTCAAACCACTTTCGAACATTTCAAAAGTGGAGTTCCATCGTGTTTCAATGTCCCAATTTGGCGAATAACAAGGTTTTTCTGCATCGTGACAAATTTTAATATACCGTCTACGGTTTTTCTCACCAGATTTGAAAACATCTTTTAACATTTGTTTGAAAGCCTCTTTCATTTGATTAACTATGGGGACCTTTAAACCAGCTTGCACAACCAAGTTAATGATGTGTGCAACACAACGACTATGATAAAATCTACCCCCCATTGGTGGGTTGTATTTTAATCTTAGTTTATTCATGGCCGATGTGTTGTTGCTGGCATTGTCCAAAGTAATTGACAAAATTTTATCTTTCAAACCATAAACGACAAAGACTTTTTCTAACATATATTTCAAGTTTTTACCGGTGTGCTCAGACGAAAACTCTTCGAACGAAATGACCCGCTTCATCATTTGCCAAGAACTAGGTTCAATCCAATGTGCGGTAACACACATGTAAGAACCGGGCAAATTATGAGGAGCGGACCATATGTCCGTTGTTAGGTTGACCATAGTATTTAAGTTAGCAAAACCATCAATTGTTGCTTGTTTAGCCGCTACCCATAATTTCATAGCATCACGTTTAAGGGTAGAACGACTTACATGAGTGTAGCGCGGTTGCATAGTGTTCTGGAACACTCTCGTTGTCTGTTCGTTGTCGAAGTGGTTAAATGGTAACCCTCTTTGAATCACCAAACCCGCAAATTGTTCACGTAGATAATCCGGATTGTACATGAAAACTTGCCCATCTCGGCCCATCGTCGTTTGCCCCGCTTCAGGGTTCTGATTCTGCTGAGCCTTGAGTACTTCACAATGAGGATGACTAATATGATTCTTCAACGTCGTATTGGAACCAACCGCAAAGAAATGAAAGCAGAACTTGCATTGTGCTTTTTTATGACCGTCGGTCATAATGCACATGTTGTAGTCTTTCCAAACTTCTTGGTTTCGACTGGTTTGTACGATTTCACGGATTTGCAGTGCACTTGATGAACCAACACCGGTAGTAGCTGAGCCAGAGGCGGATTCACTTGCCATTGAGGTGGATATGTTTTTTTTTTGTTCTTAAGAAAGATTGTATGAAGGATTGATAGTTGTGATAATAGTTGTAATATAACATCCTTATTTATAGAATAAGAAAATCTGCTATTCTATCCAGTTATCCACAAGAAAATCTATATGGATAAGAAAATCTGATAAAGTAAATTCCCGGGACCCACTTTTATCCAAAAAAAATCGGTTCGGTTCCAAACCGGTTCCAAAAACCGGTTCGACAAACCGGTTCCAAAAACCGGTAGTCAAACCGGTGGAATCCCAAAAATGTCGAACCGGTTTCAAACCGGCGGTTTGACCAGGAACCGGAACCGGTTCGGTCAAAACCGGTTTTGACCGGTTCGGTTCCTCGGGTTCAAACCGGTTCCGGTTCGAAAACCGGTTTATTTGTGCACCTCTAAATGCAATGATATCACTTTATTATATTCCTTAGTATTCCCTTTCCTTTTCCTTTTCCCTTTCCCTTATTTTAACCAAGCGCGCCACTATCAAACTTGAAACTGGTTAGCTATGTTAGAGTTTGAAGTTTAGCTCATATACAAAAATAAGCTACAGGCTTGGAAAAGGCATATGACGAATGAGAATGGATCGATGTTAAGCTTCTTTCAATGTTTCAGAAGAACAAAAAACTTCAAAAGTTGTATGTAATTGTTGTTCTTGCTCGTTTTAACCCAGTCATATAATGTAAAAAAGTAAAATTTTTAATGGTGAATTCTCTTTATGAGTGCGAGAAAATTTAGGCTAGACTTTTGAAATATAGAACACAAAATTATATATTGACAATGAAATATGGTGGT